>NQII01001306.1:597076-620458 GCA_002778355.1 Clitarchus hookeri
CATCTTCCACGGGCGCAGATGTCGCGAGGGCTGCTCGGCGGCCCTTGCACCAACCTCTACGATGCGGCATGTTGTGAACTGAGGTGGTGCAGCCCTCGAAACACTCCTTGCACGGGTGACAGTCGCATATGTATTCGTCCTGCTGGAGGTAGGCTGGCAAATACTTGAATACGGTAAAAATTTCTTAAGTTGCGTAGACCAGGATAAATTCTTTAGGCAGGTACGGTAACTCTTCCAAGGCACTAAGGGAGCGCACTCTTCCAAATGCCAAAACGGCCGAAAGGATTTTATGGCCGCTCGGACAACATTTGTACATTTCTAAGAGCGAGAAAAATGACCGAATTTCCTGAGGGGGCTCGGAATGCATCTTATAAATAGTTGTTAAGAGGAATCAATAGTCCACCCTCGCGATTAAAGTAGCCCGCCGATTGGTCGGAACTAAGGTTTCCGAAAACACCTGAGTAATTAGTCAATGAGAAATATTGACGGAACGTAAAATTAATTGGAAGGGGCTGGGCAGTTAGCCAATAAGAATCAGGGATGGGCATTTAGTCAATTAAATATATTGGAATAGGGGAGTGGAGGAGGTCAGTTGTCTTCTGGGCGTGGTGCTGAGGACAGCCCCAGTATTGTAAATTAAATGACAAACGAAAAAGCCAAGATGGCGGTTGAACGAAGATGAGAGACAAACTCTAATAATGTATAAACAAATGTCAAACGAAAAAAAACTAAATGAGGGATGTTAGCTGTGATGCCTACCAAGATTGCGGAGGGCTGCATATAACAATATACCAGACTGCACCGACCAAAATGGTGGATGGTGGCTGTGACACCTACCAATATGGTGGAATGCACTAACCAAAATGGGGAAATGAGATATTTAGGTTTTTTTAAAATTATTTTTTATGTATGTTTTATATTTTAAAATAAAAATGTATTATAAATTTTAATATTTTTACTTTTTGAATGTTTAAGTCATAGGTCACCGGGGTCACGGTCAAGGTCACAAGGATCCAATATGGCAGGCAAGATGACCGCTGGAGGACAGGAATGACAGATCATTAACAGCTCCGACACTCCGCTCTCAGGTCCCGATGTGCCAAATTCCCCATAATCCCTCCACTACATAAATATATTGTTTCCGAAAATGTCTTATGTGGTAGGAACATTCACAATACAGTTTTTACTTTTAAGATAAAATTTAAAGCAAAATCCTTACCATTAGTGAACCACTTACCATAATTTAGGATCTTGACAACGGGAAAATTTGTGCCATGCATGGTTCATCTTGTAGACATTATCTATGACTACCTTTTCCGCGACAAAAATTTTTAAGATAGCGTGATTTATGCAAAATTGCATCAAACCCAAAATTTGCTGTTTTTATTGTACAAATAAAATAAACCAAACCATGTTCAGGAATTTAGAAAAAAGGCAACTGAGATATCGTATTTTAATTATTTTAAACTATAACTCGGAAAAGTAAATTTCTTAAATTTAGAAGCTGCAAGTAATAAAAAATACGAAAAATTTCCATATTTTCAAAAACATTTTGGACATTCAAAAACATTTCGTTTTACATTTGTCGTGTGACGGTTTAGGGATAGTAGAGCGATGCTGGCCCACAACCACCCCCCCTCTGCATAACCAGGGTAGAGACACGTGTCACGAAGCAGGTGAACAGCCAGAAGGGACCGCAGTTACACGTGTCTTGCTGCGCATCCTGCTGCGTAGGCCTCCCTGCCACCCCCCTTCACCTCCCTAGGCCTCTCGCCCGCCCGTGAGATCTGTGGAGCGCAGAGGTTTCACGCGATATAATCAAGTAATCATGTGTATTTCGCCTAAACTCAGAAAATACGCACCACGGAAGAAATAGCTGAGGAGCTGGATATTGGTGCCGAGAACACCCCCTCCCCCCCCTTATCTAAACACAGAACAATGTGGACAACCACCGAAGAAGTAGCTGACGAGAGTAAGCTAGGGGCGAGGTACTACCCCCCNCCAGGACATGCTTTTTGAAAGGCATTGTTCTGCGTTCTACCACCTCACCCCCTCGCCCCCTCCCCCCACAAGGCGACACATGCCGACAATTAAGGATGGACACTGGCGAGCACAAAAAAGCCCTTTTCGAGAGTAGTGGGAGAACAGTTCATTATGACCGCGCCGAGGAAAGAGTTGCGTCAAGGAATCGCGAGAAGACGTGAGCATGGGTCCGAACCGCAGTCCAGGGAGACGGCAGCACCTGCAGGCCTTCTTCCAAGGCCTACCACTTCGCCGGAGCTCATCCTCCAGACGACAGCCTACCAACACTCACCGCTGAGTTAAGTATAAAAATCGGTGCCCAGAGAAGCCCCACTCAACCACGAAGTCGCCCAGTGAATACGAGTTGTCAAATTAGGCACCACACCTCGGAAGTGCTGATGTATGTAGTTCATGTGTAAACTCCAGACAATATTCGTCCTTAAAAATGGAACAGCAACCGACTAAATTATTGCAAACCCCTTAACCTTCAGGCATCATATAGTCTGTGCCTGGGGCATTAACTACGGCACTATAAGCCTCTCTGTCTTCCACAGTGGCGGTATAGCGTCAAATTTATAGACGTATTGAAGTAGCTCTTGACATTTCCTTTCAGTGCAAATTACCTCTTTTCTCCACATAAGATGGTTTTCAATATTTGTACATTTCCGAAACAGTAAAATTGTGATTTTGACATGTATTAATGCACAAACTATGTGTTCAATTATTTTTGCTAAGAAAAAGTAATTACTCATAATGTCTTAAAGTTGGGAAGTATGTAGTAATAATGTAAAATCACACAATTTTTCGTGCCCAACTCCCTTAAAAAGTTGCAACATGGCACCCCACGGACCCTAACAAACACTTTTGCTGAAACTAAACTTTATGTTAAAGTAACAATTTGAAAATTGTGTGATGCAAGATTTTAATTTGAAATTATCATACTTGAGAAAAAATAACACAAAATATATTTTTGAAACAATTATGTATTTTTTAAAATTCATAATTATGACATTACGAAGCCGTTAAATTTACTCAAAATCTTAAACTATTTCTTAGGCCCTGGTGTACCTTAAAACGTAATTTTTGCTATCCCACCCTATTAATTGGTAATTTAATTTTAACAGTTTCAGTGTTACGATCTACGTAGCCTTAACTCAGTATTGTGCATGTGTTTACTCAAATAACATCCAAAGCTGTGATTTTTAACACCGCTGTTCTTGTAAACTGTGCTGCTATGCGCCGGCACTGTTTTGTTAGCAAGGTGAAGGATCTTGCCTCCGCTCAGAGCCACGAGAGCTCGAATATTTTTATTTGCCGACGAGAACTTCAGACACATTACCGAATATAATCACCGAAAGTAATTAAAACTTGAGACGAGGAACTAATAACGAACACAAAGCATTGCATCCACCTCGTCAAAGTTGGAAAGATACTATCACAAGCTGTACTTGTTGGCAACTTGAAACCCACTTGTTCTGCCTTTCTCTTAACCACATCTCTTTCTCTCCTTACTTTGTCTCTATTACCGGAGGCATTATTCTTTCTTCATTATGGTTACTTTTTGTCATTATCACGTTTAATTATTTTGTCTGAGCAGTTGCTGCTTACAGTGCTTTTTAAGAACAAAAGTCGGCCGTTTTAATAAAAAAAATTTACTGATAACTAATGAGCCTACTTTCCTCTAAACAGGAGCAAATAAATTTTAGTAATGTTCTTGAAAGCTTAGTTGGTATGTAGGCATTGGCATCTCATTTACAGCAATATCATTAGAGATGAAACCAGAAACATGTGAAACAGTACAAAGACGATTAAAATTCACGAGTCACATGCCTGGGATTCAAATTCAGAAAATCTCGTAAAATTAAGCTAGCTTGGTATCAACTGCATAACAGAGGTAGGATTCAGACCATTTACTTCTGATGTAATCAGTCTGATGTTTTGAATGATAGGGTTCAGTAACAGAAATATTTAATAGGCAATCAGTTTGAAAATAAGTGTCTGACATACCTAAAACATATCAGTTAACCTAATCTACCGCAGTACTACTTGTTTGCCATAATCGGTATGAATCGGAAAATTGTTTCCTTAGATATTACATAAAGCCTTTAGTTATTCATGCGACACTATCGTACAAAATGGAGGACAAACGAGGCTCCATGTAGACACATTTAAAGTTTGTTATATAAACTCCCAGCATAAAAAGTTAAGTGGAATTGATTAAATGCTTCCGAAGATATAGCATTCTATGCTTAAATGTCTAGATGGCCGTATTTTGAAAGTAAGTATGTGACATACTTGAAAAAATATTTGTACATATCAACTACGGCAGTACTACTTGATTGTCAAATTTGGTTGGAAACTATCTATTGATTTCCGAGAAATTACACAAAAACGTAATTAATTCATGTATTACTACCTTACAAAATGGCGGAGAACAATTTCATTGTGTGGTTTATTTTATGCTTGTAATATACTGTCAGCTTATTAAACGTGGTTGAAATTGGTTAAATGGTATGGTAGTTATACCAAATAATCCTAAAATATTGATATGGCCATCATTTTGAAAATAAGTGCCTAATAATGTTTAATTACTCATATTTACCTAACCTATTATAGCATTTATTAAATGCAAAATTTGCGAAAATTTGTTCAGTATTTTTTGAGATATAATATTAAAAATTATTTTTTACATTCGAAGCTATCTTAAAAAATGGCCTACAAAAGTGGTTGTTGGTAAGCTTATACGATGCTTGTAATACATACGGTGAATTTGGTTGAAATTGGTCAAATGGTATGGTAGTTATACCAAATAAACCTAAAATATTTGTATGGCCACCATTTTGAAAATTATTGCCTGATAAATTTTATTAACCTGTATTTACTTAGCTTATCATTGTATCACTTACTTGCCAAATTTGAAGTAAATTTTTAAAATAATTTTTCAGATATATTATAAAAATGTAATTTTTCATGTGGCGCTATATTCCAAAATAGTGGACCAAAAACAATTTCACCTCTGAATTTAATGCTTACAAATTGCGCTGTCAGCAAACAGAATTTGGTTAAAATTGGTTTAATGGTTTTAGAGATATGACATATCACCCTAAATTGTACAATGGCCGCCATTTTGAAAGTGAGTGCCTGGTGTGGTTGAAAGCTATAAAAGTCAAGTGTATTAAGTTTGGTGAAATTCGGTTCACTCGTTCAAAACTTTGGGGAAGGAGGGGGGATGTCACACGCACACCAATACCCCCCCACACACAAACACACAGGAAAAATGATATATATGTGTAAGATAGCGCAACACGAACCAAAAAATTATATTGTATCTCGGAAAGAAATTAATTGATTTATACAAAATTTGGCAAACAAAATATACTACTGCACGCCTTAACTAACATACTTTAAGTGAATGAGACATTAATTTTCAAAATAGTGGTAATGTAAACATTTTTCATTACTTTGCTGTATATACGAAACGATATAACGATTTTCAACAAAACTTTCTAGATATGCTGACAGGTATATATTACTACGGTTGGCGTTGCCAATGTTTGCGATTTAAATGGATAAGATATTTTTTTGCTATATGGCGGTCAAATAAATATTATAGGTAAGTGTAGTGTATGTCCCATGAAGTTTAACCAACTCGAGAAACTTTGTGGGCTAAAGTAACAACTACAAACTATAACATTAAATATGCTATTAGATAGCTTCTTTTGTCCACTATTCTGTAAGATAGCACCTTATCAAAAAACAATGTTTCTTCTTTTTTCGGGGAACAATAAATCAATTCCTACAGAGTTTAGCAAAGAAGAAATGCAATGCTGCTCTTTGAAAACTAATATATTTTATGCGCCAAACACTGATTTTTATAATGGTGGCCATATGAACATTTTTTGATTGCTATACTACGTATATCTACGAACCCATGTAACAAAGTTTATCATACTTTGTACGCTGGAAGCAGCCTATAATACAAACATCAAATACGTCTACAAATATGTATTTTTTCCCATCATTTTGTTAATATAGCTCCACTTGTATACCATATTTCGGGGAAAATATCATTAGGTTCACAACATATTTTGGCAAATAAATATTATTACGGAAGGCTATGTTAATTTTTTTTGTGAGTCAAACTTTTATTTTCGAAATGACGGTAATATAGATATTTTATTTTAAAATGCGTGTTTCTTTTTTCTTAGTACTAGAATAGAGCCCAGTTCTTGATATTTTTTTTGGGTAATAGTTTGTAAAGCATACTAGTCGAGAGTAAGTAATTCGAATAACCTAACTTTTAAGGGAAATAAAACAAAATGTTGTGCTTTATAATAATATCTGCACACGACAAATTAAAAAAAATACACATTAGTAAAATTGCTACTTAGTTTTAAAACGATGTTTATTTCTCTTTAAAAGATATTTTATTGGGATACATTTTTTTTCCTTGCTCTGTTGTTGGCTTTTATTCCAATTTTCACTATGCTGGAAAACAGAGACTTTGTTAATTTATTTAAATACAATGAATTAGGTGACATTATAATTCGAGATCGGCGAATCTGTTGATTCCCTTCAATAAGGAAATAGAAATCGCCTGGAGTTTAAGCAGTTTGGTAGTACAGAAGTTCTTAAAGGGCAATAGGCGAGCATTTGTAAGGCACTGTATCAGGATGTGTTTGTGTGTGTGAGTGTGTGTGCACACACGTAGAACAATTCCTCTCACCAACTTTTTGAGGGAAGAGTTATACTCTACGAGCAGTGATTCAGTAATTGTTTACAAAGGACATAACGGTCAAGAAATGTTACTTGTCTTCATGGTTTCCAAATTTTTTTACTTGTGTTTCACCAGACTTATATTTATTAGCCACGGATTGTGGAAAAGCAGACCTTATCTTCCAGGAAGATAACGTCTCTTTTCCCATGATGCATTACAAATATATGATAAAAACTAAAGTTAAACCTGCAAAACTAGGTAATATATTACTGTTCCATTAACAACATAGTAAAATATTAAAAAATTTTGAACATTTAAAATGCGCCNATATGATAAAAACTAAAGTTAAACCTGCAAAACTAGGTAATATATTACTGTTCCATTAACAACATAGTAAAATATTTTAAAAAATTTTGAACATTTAAAATGCGCCATACAAAACTTGGTTTCAACAGAATTATTTCGTTATTTTTCTTCTCAGAAACTAATCGAACAATTTTTTTTAACTTTATCATGGTAACATTGAGGGTCAGGATAATAGAACAATGATAGTGGTCACAAACGGATATATAAATAAAAAGTTACTTTTCTAAAAAAAATATTTTGAGAAGCTGGTTATTTTTATAGAAAAAAACATATATGTTAAATTTTATAGTGGAGTAAGCAAATTTCATTAATTACGTTAGATAACTTAAATTAAAAAAAACATTCAGAATTTAAACTAACATCTTAAACATGACACAAACATTTTTATTCAAATTCTAAGTATAAATATAATAATATTGAAATATAATGCTTAGCCCATTTAAAGTAAATATTCTTCTCTGAAAACTGCCATAATGAGTTCTCCTATGCCTCCTCATAAAACCTATTTCACCATTTACAGATATATATTTAAATAAATATTTTATTTCATCGCATTCCGCGTGGTTTAATCTGTAATACATATTATAAAACTGATATTTTTTCGTGCAACCAATTAGGACAGATTAAATTGGTCATCAAAAAAAGTAAAGGATATTTATCTTGAGAAGATCAGAAAGAGAATTTGCCAACAAGAAGTAATTTTGTAAAAAAAATAAGCGTACTTTTTTTTTGTATAAATTTGTTTGATTAGGCCTTATTTGTGTGTGTGTGTCTGTGGTTATAAAACTAAGAAATAATCAAGCATTTGTCAGTATAACTGCCATTTACATAATATAATTTATTTCTGTACTTTAGCGAAAGGAAACAAGTTAAATTTTGTTTTTAATATATATTTTGCAAGTTGCAAACGGTGTGTAATAAATTTAATTAGTGTGACAAACCAAGGCTATCGGTTGTAAAAGAAAAAAATTACGCTGTTCACCAGTCCCTACTATACGCCGTTTCATACGGATACATATTCATTTTATAACAATGCTTTTTCACGGTATCTATCAATCAGCCCCCGTACTAAAGTTAACACATTAATTATTTCCGTCATTGCATTCGAAGACCTAGATGACCGTTTTTACGATGTCATTTGTATTTAAGGAATATCGCCCTGAATACTATTACGATAGTTTTATTAAAATACTCTGTAAGGGCGTTGTTCGGTTACCAGTTAGAGGTGATCTAGGTGTCATTGTGACTTGGAAGAAACAGATATGGTTTGTATCCCATGAACCTCCGATAAATAAGGATAGCTTTTGTAATAGTGTGACCATTATAGAAGCAACTCGCCGATATTGGTAATACAAGAGAAGGTCCGCTATCAGAGCCTGAAAAATTTCCTTCGTATAGTAGCAATTTCTTCTCAACGTTGATCGCCGACTTATCTCACACTAAAGTTTTACTGCTATAAGTAATTTCGCAGGAATCTTGTTCTTACAGGTAATAATTGCCTCCTTAAACAAATTACTCATATTTTACTTTCAAAACCTTATCTGAAAGTACCGTGAGTAATTATCGTTGTGCACAACAACTTCGTCCATTTACTCTATCTCAACTTAAAATTACTAAAACCTCGTTTTAGTTATTACTGTAGTTAAAATAGATTTACATTATAGAACAGTACAATGCCAGTGGTATTAAAAAAAATTTTCAATCTTTGTGCAAACACACCTCATTTCGTAGACTAAAATGGCCAGTGGGAAAAGGCGTAACGTTAAAATGTTTTCTTTACGTTGCTATGCTCCATGTGCTTGATTCGTGACGCAAGACCGTCGAGCAAAAAGGTTAATAAGTCTCATTTCTGAAGAAAAGAAGTTTGAGTTTGTGACTTTATTTTTCCAAAATAGTTTCGCCGATTTTCTCATCTATTTTCGGTTGTAAAGTCACTCTTTGCGTACAATAGCTGTCTGAATCCATAAAAAGTAGATATTAATCACATGAAAAAACAGTACTGCTTTGCTCTTTGGCGTGTTTGTGAACATAAAATGCTCACCATAGCTCGTTATATATTTTTAGCTCGTACTTTCAGTAATTTTTTAATCAGTTACTTATTATTTACGAATGGTGTTGTTGAATTAAACAAATATACTAAGCCACAGCTTTCTTTTTCGTAAATTCGTCGAAGTTTGTATTATAATTCGCAGTTTCTCCATAAGGTCACTTGCTGAGGCTGAGGTCGTAAATGCTATCTTTAGACCGGGGATGTCTTTGGAGTTCAAGAGCCATGGAAATCATTAGCGCCCTTGCCTCTCCTAGTACGTAGTTCCGGATTCGTTTGGAGAAATAATCGGGCGAGGTGGCGCAGTGGTATACAAACGGACTCGCATTTGGGAGTTCACCGGTTTGATTCCGGGCACAGCAAGCCTGGGTCCGGTAGTTCGTGGTTTCCCAAAATCGCCCC
Source organism: Clitarchus hookeri (assembly GCA_002778355.1). Taxonomy (NCBI): domain Eukaryota; kingdom Metazoa; phylum Arthropoda; class Insecta; order Phasmatodea; family Phasmatidae; genus Clitarchus; species Clitarchus hookeri. The sequence goes on from NQII01001306.1 coordinate 606,631, forward strand.
ACTATAATACAGACCATTGCCGATTCCTTCCCCGTTACTCATATTCTGAGCAACTTGCTCAGTCTCCTATAAGCTCCCTGCCAACGAGACGTTAAGCTTTATGTTATTATCTATTATTGGATCAGAAAAACCACTGCTAGTTAACTGCAGAAACGCTATACTTAACCCTGAGTCAGTGATTTCAGTCCTTCAAATTCAGTCAATAAGCTACTACTAACTCGAAAATCATTTTAATGTGATGGGAATCAGCGCTCGGGGCAGTCAAATTCGATAGAACCAGCCACTAATAGGTACAATTTCGGCAATTTTAGCAAAGCAGTTATTTGTTTTCGTTATTTATTTTTGGTTTACATGATCTGAAACAATCTTAATCTGTATATCGGTGCAGCGTAGAATATAACGTGCAAGGACAAATTAAAATCACTTTCATCACACCAGCGTATGTTATATATGTATATACATATATATTATAAGGTTATTTATGTTAAGAGGAAACCACAACAAGGATAACTGGACAAAGTGAAGCCGAAGCAACAGACAGCTAAGAGTCTTCCTTGATTTGACAAACCAAAGCTACCAGTTATGACAGAAAACAACTAGTTTGTTCATCACCCCCTACGTATAAGTCTCATACCAAACAGGTTAATTTTTCAAGAATTTATTTTTTTTCATGGTATCAGCTATCGAACCAAATTTAACAAATTCATTATTTACGTTATTGCATTTTCATTATATTTTGGTACAAGTTTTTCTGGTATAAAACGTCTTTATAGCAGTTGGTGAAGAGCGTTTGTGGTAATTAGGATTTTTACATCAGTCAGTCATGAACCATGGGAATAGACCGCTCAGAAATTCAGAAAATGGGTTCACTAGAGATAATCCTTTTTGTATAGTTTCGGCCATAAGTGTACTTCGTGTGCAACACGAGCGCGATCGTAGACACAGAGAGTCAACGGGTTACAACTGATAACAATTGAAAAGACATATTTTGAGTGCATGTAATGAAGACTAACTTCAAACAAATTTCAGAGATTATAATTTTTTTTTTTTTTCCCCCCGAATTTTGCTAACTGCGTAGAAATGAGGCTACAGGTTGCTATGTGGCAAAACGTTTCACGTAAAAGATAACAGCCAAACACAAGAGGAATTTACAATATATTTAGGGAAGGTGCCAGAATATTCTGTCCTCACTTTACTTCCTGAAACGCTAAAACTCTCTGCGAGTTGCGTACTTCGCCATTTCCGCATGGTCGTATACATTACACTGAAAAAAGTGTTTTGGTGACCGAAAAAAAAATATAATGGCGACACCAAAATTCCTTTGTCAATTTAGTCATGACAAAATATTTTGTGGTGCCAACAAAAAACTTTTGTGGTTACAGTATTTAGTGGTAGGCCTAACTACAAAATGACGTTTGTGTTCACCAATAAATTCAATGCGTTTGTAGGCAATAATGTATTCGTTAATCATAGCGCCAATGCTATTATTTTAACAGCAATACTGGTTAGTCGGGTTCACAAAGGTGTTCTGCGGGTTATGTGTTTTTGTAAGTTGGGGTGGTCTAACAACATTTAAAGACTGAATTGAATGTCGCCATGAGTCGGGTTGAACCTTGGACTTCTTAATTCCAAGCACAACGTGATGCAATTATTGTACCTATCTCGACTTTAGTGTGTTTTCTTTAATATATATATATATATATATATACACTAGAAATCTAATACGTGACACGTGGCAAGGCTTGCACACTTGATCGTATAGAAAGTCTATGTTCTGGAATCACTTACGGGTGACATTTACTTACCTGGAATAATGGAATGATATAATTCGTTCGTAGGCACTTAAAAATATATCTCATTAATGAGTTCGTAAACGGATGCAAAGAACTGAAAACAGACAAATATGGCGTCGTTGTCAGATAGAAGGTACCACTTCGAATATGCCAGGAACGGAAATAATTTTTGCAGTCGCAGCAAAATGTTTTACTATGGATAACATAAATGCTGTTGCTACGGAACTTAATATTTCGTGGCAGCCAATAAACGATTTTTTTAAATAAACAAATATATTAGTGAGTGCTAAAGGGGCTTTAGTACTAGTCAATCTACGTGTTATTGGGAACCACCACAATCGGTTTTTCTTTCACCAACAGCCAAATTTCGCGTTGGAAAGCATCAACCAAACAGTTTTTGTAGCCTTTAACAATTTTTTTTAATGCAGGCATTGCTAAGAACAATGCCTGCAAAATCTGCAAAATACCCGTTACAAATTATCCAGAGATCTGCTTTAAGTTACGGTATCTTCGTTTTTATTTCAATAATGTTCTCTAAATTTTACATTAATCTCCGTGAATTCACGGAACGTGTCCACAAACTTGCAAGTTTATTTTTTATTAATACGCGCTTTATAAAAAGGGGTAAAAAGAGTTTTACCTTGGTTACGTGCGTGATTCACTGTGTATAAAAATTACTATAAAAATTGTCCAGAAGCGGGATTTCAATTCGGAAAATAATATTTACGACCCAAACCTTATCCTCTCACCTACCATACTTTCACAAGAAATTATGTTGCAAATAAGAAATTTATGTCAAACCTCTCGGATTTCAGTTATGTAAGTGTATATGCAATTTTTAATTTTTTTTTTATTTCACGTTTACAAACAACTGTAAGAAAAATAGTTTTATATTTAACTGTGTAAAGCAGAAAAATTAAAAACATTTTGTCCTGCAGTAGAATTTGAACACGAATCGTAAAACTATCACTCAATAACGCGAATCACTCACCCACCAAATCTTTACAGTAAGTGTTTCGTAAATCTGGATATTATTACATTATAGTTTCAAGTCGTGTTAGAGCACTTGTTCTTTTTGTGGGTTATTAAACTAGGTAACCAACAACCTTGTTTTATTTTCGTTATGTGCGTGTTTAACTATGTATACAGAAAGTTTGGTCTGGTTTGCCACTCACCTACTGCTGTTTTATAAGAAATAGTATTTTGAAGATGGGATTTTATGCGCTTTAGGTATCATCTCCATTGTCCATGTCTCAATATCGAAGCCATAAGAAAACGAAGAACTTCCGTATTTTATATTTACGGAGCTCATTTCCGTTATTAGTCATTATGGAGCGCCTTTCCGTAAATTAACCCTACATATTCGTAACCTTTTGTGTAAAACTACAGAAAATTCTAACAGTGTACTAAATTTGCGGTGATCCACTGTTGGCGCTTATCTCGCCATCTCGGCTATGATTACGTATGTCCTTTCGATCACTCTCACGTAAAACTACCAACGACGGGTGGCTCAGCAACAATTTCACGATTTCATATTGCATTCACTCATCGCGTCAATCACAGTGAACTTCCGATTAGCACTCATTCAATTTATAATTTTATAAGCCTGTGTGGTAGGTACGGTTCCTGTCTCGCCGATCACAAACAGATTTATGGGATAAAAATCAATATATTATTTTCTTGTGTTACAATGTTAAAAAAAATTTATATTAAACTTTCTAAATTAAAATTGAATTTTTTAACATATAGGTTCTAAGCAAATAATACTACATATCAGGCTGTAAATATAGGTGCGTTTAGCTACGCTGGTATAAATACAATATATACACCCATATATAATTAGGAACTTCCGTATGCATTTCACTGTTTCCTGAGCTAATATGTAGGAAACGTGTCATGAATGTATGGGTAATAAATATTTTCCATTTGCGTGTTCTCATTGTACGTGAACAATGATGTGGTAAATTTGCAAACAATTTCTTAGAGTGTAGCACCTGTAGTCAACTATTTTCGGTGTTAATACCTCACACTCCTCAGTTTTTTTTCTTAGTTAGTTTTATAGCGATTTTTAATACTGCAAAGAAGAAACCGTTTGTCTAGCACAGGTGGGCGAAACGTTTTAATATACAGGCTTTCGTTTTTACTTAGGTTTCCTGAAGGCTACCATCTGTCCAGCTCAGCTAGTTATCGAGCCTGTCATCAGCACATCACAATTTTCTGCGACTGACCAGTTAAGTTTCAGTGGTACGCCTATCCACATAAATCATTTACTACGACATAGAGCTGCAAGTAAATTATTTCGCTAGAGAACTGTCAAACAAAATGACATCCTGAGCAAAAATATGGAGATTTATTTAGCAAATTTCATAATTATTTAATTAACGTATGATTTAGGCTTAAATAAAGAACTGTCACGTTCCACTGTACACCCGCCGCGAAAACCTGTACCGAACCGCACGCTCAAAGGACAGCAGCACATATATTCAACCAAAGACTCCCCTTACGAAACTCGCCAAACCCACTCTAAGGTTTATTCTACTCAACTTGGGAAGCTCAATGCTTTTAGTTTGCCAACTCAAATTTTTCGTTTCCAGGGTGTACTGGTGTTGCATCTGTACCGCGTATTTCCGTTTTGTATGTTAGTAAGTAAGATAATTGCAGTATTCATAAAATAATTGTAATTGTATAAAATCCTCCTATTTGTATTGTCTAAGAATATACGTAAATAATAAACTTCGTTCTTCGCACAAAATAAAAAATGTAAATATATCCTCATGTTGTTTTGAATTCTTTAGTAAACTGGATTTAGCGAAATGTTGGCCTACACAATTGCTATATTTATATATTACAAATGAATGGAAAATAGTGAAAATGGTTAAAAAAGATATTTTTAAGAATTTCTTACGCAGTTTTATTAAGATAAAGGAGAAAAGTACGAAGTTCCTTTTGATGGTAGCTATATTTATTTCGCAATCACATTCTGTTTTTCCATCGAGAAAAACTTGCTTATGAACGCACAATTCTAAACACAGATATATTATTTTACTGTTGGCTCTTATAAACACCATTCTAGGCGTGAATAATAGTTACAAATTCAAGTTAATTCTTAAAATTTTGGCTGGGGCATGTACATATCAAAATTTGAGCCACACACGAGGATTTAGCACAAGTAACTAGAATTTGTCCGTTTGCCGCCAGCTTTTTAAAAGTGACCTTTTTAAAACACCAGCGCAACTTGCGGCGTAAAGTTTCCCTATGCCAAACTCTCCCAAAAGAAATCTCATTTTGTTCCCAACCTCAGTAGAATACACCTTACCCACACCAACGTATGAGCAGCGAAGTTCCGGAAACAGGGGCCACGGGGGTGTATTGGTTAGACTACTCGCCTCTCACCTAGACCAACCGGGTTCGATTCCTGGCGTAGTCTCTCCCGGACTTTCGCATGTGGGAATCGTGCCGGACAATGCCATTGGTCGGCGGGTTTTCTTGGGGATCTCCCGTTTTCCCCGCCCTTGTAATCCCGCGCTGCTCCATACTCACCTCGCTTCACAATCATCGGCTCTCAAGACCTCGATGTAGACACAACTTAGCAGTAAAATAAAACTCCAAGTTGAAATACTTGTAAGAACAGGTGGAACACGCCTAATTGCAAAGCCAACCACAACCAGTTGGCACCAAAACACATAAAGAAGCATTAATAACGCAACCAGAAACCAATTAAGAAAAAAAATCTTGTGCACAACGGCTGTGACGCCCTTGCTGTCACTAAAATGTCACTGACATTTCTGACTCAGCATGTAATCGGTTGCACGGAGCGTTATTAAAAAGTTCGCTGATGAGGTACTGTTCATGCCTGATGGGAACGACTCTGGAAAGAATTTGCCTTAACTTGATGGCACCAAGCTTTAAACACGGATTTTTGCACATGACATCACATAGCTCTGCTTACGAGCCCGGGTTTTCCTCAATCTTGCCTGTCTCACGTCAAGGGTCGCTCCTATCAGTCATGTACAAGCACACAAATAGATCCATCCCCACGTCTACACACAAGCGGCAGCGTCCCTGTCCCAGAGCGGACATTAATAGAGCCATAGGAATTTCGCCGATTCATCTAACGTCAGGCTAAACTCCAAACAATTGTACAGTCGTGGAGAGATGTGACTGGACATAACAATATTTGACACGACCTGCTTGCCAGTGTGCCAATGACGGACAGCTTACAAGTAGAGTAATCGAATAACATATGGTCAGCCTAAGCTTGTCATTTGGCTTGAATTTGCCTTGCTAAGAAAGCTTTTTATATCATGTACTTATATCATGCTTGATTCAAGTCTAATTTATCACTAATTTCACGTACTGTATTTGCTGAAGGCAAGCTTTCAAGTGGTTTGAATAACACTGGATGCTCGCCAAGGCAGGCTCTCAGCTAATATAACTAATCAACCTTAACACAAGGGGACTAGTTGTTTCATTTGAGCTCGATGCAAGGTTTCTAGCTTGCACAACAAGCTTTCTGCAAGCTTACAGGCATGTCATGACAAGACTGACTTTAGCTTGAATTAAGCTGATGCATCGGCGATACAGGCGAGTTTTTACGGTAAGTAGTGTGAAAGATAGACTATATTCAGATTACTTCGCAGTATTCGCGGGTCTCTAGACATTATCTTATTTGAGCTGGTGAAGATGGCTTACAATGGCCTCCCCTACGGCGCTGGCAGTATGGTTTCGGCAGCGCTATTTAGCTGCGGAGCTCGTTGGTATGCATTGCAGCCCACGGGTCGCTCGGCATGGCGCGCACGTCTCCAACTTCCGGGACAACAACTTCTTCCTCCGCCGGCAGAGGGGTACGGGCGGTAGGAAAAAAAATTGGCGAAAAGTGTGGCGTAGGGGGAGGGAGTGCTTGATAACGCGATGGCATGGAGAAAGCGGGGCGGGGAATTAAAGACCCGGAGCAGGTCAGTGACCAGTTCTGAGGTATAGCCTGATCAAGGCAAAGAGAGCACTTTTGAAATCAGGTGGAATAAAGATATTACTGTCCTTTAACTCTATAGTTTAAACTAGCGTACACACTGGCATGCAAATGCCCAGTTGAGTTGAAAGCGAAATAAGTAAAAAAAGTTACAATTCTTGACATTATACTGATCGTGGAATGTTGAAATTTACGGCAAATAAAGTTGGTTGATGCCCATCAAAGCTACTACCATCGCACCACCTCCCCGATCTTCGATGCACGAGGTGATTTACACCATCTCCTTAGAGTCAGGTCTGGTGATGTTTTATCCAAGCGCCATCCCAGGGTTATGTTGTGCGGAGAACTGGCTGCGGACCGATGGTACAAGGATGCAGTGAAAAACATAGAAGCCTGCGATGGTACGAATCATTCCCGCCTCTACTACACCTTGGTGCCTGCGTACAACTCGAGCATTATAAACACTGAAGGCAAGTCAAAAGTTTATTTTTTGGACATAACCCGGTGCAATGGTCAAACCTGTACAGTGTTCAACAGGAGACCGGACATAACGCTACCATGCAGCACTGACGAGCTGTTGGAGTTTAACGAGGGTGAAACCATCGTCATTAAAGAAAACTGCCAGCGCTGAGGCTATGAGATTCGACGAGGCGGCCGGGAAACAGTGCTTCGTTTCAGCGAATAATGCGTTGGCGAGACCCGTTGACTCCTACTGGACGAAGAAGCTGACACGGTTCTATTCGTCGAACGGACCACGACTTGTCGCAGCCTGTCATGTGAGATAAAGACAAGCTCACCGCACGAGGATGGGGAAGAACAGTGGATGTGAAAAAATGTGATCATGTTAGGCTCTATGAAGGTTTGTTGTGGAGAGGGGTGGGGGCCATCTTATGGTAAGGAGTGTTAAAAAAAGTATCTGACGAGGGCAAACAATTATTTTGGCACATGCAATTTTAAGCATGTGGGCTACACAAAGTGTCCAGGAACTCTTTGGTGTGCACATGCTTGAGGAAAAGCAATAGAAAGGTATAAGAATAATGGTAACCAAAAAATATATATAAAAGAGCGTAAATATACATAATAACTATTGTCAGTTACATGAGGAGTATTTGGGGAAAACATTCTGTTGTATTGTATGTTGTAAAAAATGCAGCATGAAAGACACTCGATAATGTTTGAAGTAATGATTGTTAACGAAAAATATGTGTTTATGATATAGAGAGATATAACTGTCGATGTAATTAAATAGCCATGAAAAAAAAATTATAATGTCTATAAAATCAATTGTGCAAACCCATGTCACTAAATATTTTAAGTGTTAATTTAAATAGCTCAAAGCATATATATAAGAAATAGTAACGACATAAGAAAGAACCCGGATACGAAAGAAATTCTTGTCAAAATGGATACTTACAGGTCTACAGCAGGTAACTTGAGTCTTCACTCATGCATGTATACGTACTTCTAATTCGTCTTGACACATTCATGGTTTTGGGTAACCATGATGTCTGCATGTGTGGGAAGAGCAGAGTTAGCATTTTCGCTGGTCTGCTCCTGCACTGCATCAGGCAACTGCACAGTTCTTCTAAGTCGTTTTATCACATATGTATCTGCATGGGTTTGGGTAATCGTTTCGTCTGCATATAAGAGCATTACTATTATCGCAGGTCTGCACCTGCACGATGTCAGGTAGCTGGAGTCTGCACACATGTATGCGTATGTGCTTCCACGCCTTTTTCACACCTGCTCGGTGTTGGGTAAATGTGANTAAGAAAAAAAATCTTGTGCACAACGGCTGTGACGCCCTTGCTGTCACTAAAATGTCACTGACATTTCTGACTCAACATGTAATCGGTTGCACGGAGCGTTATTAAAAATTTCGCTGATGAGGTACTGTTCATGCCTGATGGGAACGACTCCGGAAAGAATTTGCCTTAACTTGATGGCACCAAGCTTTAAACACGGATTGTTGCACATGACATCACATAGCTCTGCTTACGAGCCCGGGGTTTCCTCAATCTTGCCTGTCTAACGTCAAGGGTTGCTCCTATCAGTCATGTACAAGCACACAAATAGATCCATCCCCACGTCTACACACAAGCGGCAGCGTCCCTGTCCCAGAGCGGACATTAATAGGGCCATAGGAATTTCGCCGATTCATCTAACGTCAGGCTAAACTCCAAACAATTGTACAGTCGTGGAGAGATGTGACTGGACATAAAAATATTTGACACGACCTGCTTGCCAGTGTGCCAATGACGGACAGCTTACAAGTAGAGTAATCGAATAACATATGGTCAGCCTAAGCTTGTCATTTGGCTTGAATTTGCCTTGCTAAGAAAGCTTTTTATATCATGTACTTATATCAGGCTTGATTCAAGTCTAATTTATCACTACTTTCACGTACTCTATTTGCTGAAGGCAAGCTTTCAAGTGGTTTGAATAACACTGGGTGCTCGCCAAGGCAGGCTCTCAGCTAATATAACCAATCAACCTTAACACAACGGGACTAGTTGTTTCATTTGAGCTCGATGCAAGGTTCCTAGCTTGCACAACAAGCTTTCTGCAAGCTTACAGGCATGTCATGACAAGACTGACTTTAGCTTGAATTAAGCTGATGCATTGGCGATGCAGGCGAGTTTTTACGGTAAGTAGTGTGAAATATAGACCATATTCAGATTACTTCGCAGTATTCGCGGGTCTCTAGACATTATCTTATTTGAGCTGGTGAAGATGGCTTACAATGGCCTCCCCTACGGCGCTGGCAGTATGGTTTCCGCAGCGCTATTTAGCTGCGGAGCTCGTTGGTATGCATTGCAGCCCGCGGGTCGCTCGGCATGGCGCGCACGTCTCCAACTTCCGGGACAACAACTTCTTCCTCCGCCGGCAGAGGGGTACGGGCGGCAGGAAAAAAAATTGGCGAAAAGTGTGGCGTAGGGGGAGGGAGTGCTTGATAACGCGATGGCATGGAGAAAGCGGGGCGGGGAATTAAAGACCCGGAGCAGGTCAGTGACCAGTTCTGAGGTATAGCCTGATCAAGGCAAAGAGAGCACTTTTGAAATCAGTTGGAACAAAGATATTACTGTCCTTTTACTCTATAGTTTAAACTAGCGTACACACTGGCATGCATATGCCCCGTTGAGTTGAAAGCGAAATAAGTAAAAAAAGTTACAATTCTTGACGTTATACTGATCGTGGAATGTTGAAATTTACGGCAAATAAAGTTGGTTCATGCCCATCAAAGCTACTACCATCGCACCACCTCCCCGATCTTCGATGCACGAGGTGATGTACACCATCTCCTTAGAATCAGGTCTGGTGATGTTTTATCCAAGTGCCATCCCAGGACTATGTTGTGCGGAGCACTGGCTGGGGACCGATGGTACAAGGATGCAGTGAAAAACATAGAAGCCTGCGATGGTATTAATCATTCCCGCCTCTACTACACCTTGGTGCCTGCGTACAACTCGACCATTATAAACACTGAAGGCAAGTCAAAAGTTAATTTTTTGGACATAACCCGGTGCGATGGTCAAACCTGTACAGTGTTCAACAGGAGACCGGACATAACGCTACCATGCAGCACTGACGAGCTGTTGGAGTTTAACGAAGGTGAAACCATCGTCATTAAAGAAAACTGCCAGCGCTGAGACTATGAGATTCGACGAGGCGGCCGGGAAACAGTGCTTCGTTTCAGCGAAGAATGCGTTGGCGAGACACATTGACTCCTACCGGACGAAGAAGCCGACATGGTTACGTTCGTCGATCGGACCACGACTTGTCGCAGTCTGACGTGCGAAGTAAATACAAGCTCTCCAGATGAGAATGGGGAAGAATAGTGGATGTGAAAAAAAACATTGACAGTGTGGGAGTGAAATGCTGTGGANGGACGAGGGCAAACAATTATTTTGGCACATGCAATTTTAAGCATGTGGGTTACACAAAGTGTCCAGGAACTCTTTGGTGTGCACATGCTTGAGGAAAAGCAATAGAGAGGTATAAGAATAATGGTAACCAAAAAATATATATAAAAGAGCGTAAATATACATAATAACTATTGTCAGTTATCATGAGGAGTATTTGGGGAAAACATTCTGTTGTATTGTATGTTGTAAAAAATGCAGCATGAAAGACACTCGATAATGTTTGAAGTAGTGATTGTTAACGAAAAATATGTGTTTATGATATAGAGAGATATAACTGTCGATGTAATTAAATAGCCATGAAAAAAAAATTATAATGTCTATAAAATCAATTGTGCAAACCCATGTCACTAAATATTTTAAGTGTTAATTTAAATAGCTCAAAGCATATATATAAGAAATAGTAACGACATAAGAAAGAACCCGGATACGAAAGAAATTCTTGTCAAAATGGATACTTACAGGTCTACAGCAGGTAACTTGAGTCTTCACACATGCATGTATACGTACTTCTAATTCGTCTTGACACATTCATGGTTTTGGGTAACCATGATGTCTGCATGTGTGGGAAGAGCAGAGTTAGCATTTTCGCTGGTCTGCTCCTGCACTGCATCAGGCAACTGCACAGTTCTTCTAAGTCGTTTTATCACATATGTATCTGCATGGTTTTGGGTAAACGTTTCGTCTGCATATAAGAGCATTACTATTATCGCAGGTCTGCACCTGCACGATGTCAGGCAGCTGGAGTCTGCACACATGTATGCGTATGTGCTTCCACGCCTTTTTCACACCTGCTCGGTGTTGGGTAAATGTGAAGTCTGCATACATGGGAAGAGCAGTGTCAGCACTTGCCGCCAAATTCCTCATGCACATCATCACAAAACTGAAAGTTTATTACGAAACTGTTCACAACCATAGACTTTTAATATCTGTTATATCAAATGCCTCCACCCCAGAATAGGTCACCACAAAACACCTAAGCGAGCGATGACATTTCCATGCAGTCCATTATGATATGGCATGTGATTGCCAAAAATAAAATAGAGCCTCTCTTCGATGTTGGTAGGAATTACTGCCATATAGTGCATGTTCCAGGCTCACAAAAGACCACGAGCAGATGCTTCGGTTCGTATGGCCAGGGAGAAAGTGCGAAAATCNCAAAACTGAAAGTTTATTACGAAACTGTTCACAACCATAGACTTTTAATATCTGTTATATCAAATGCCTCCACCCCAGAATAGGTCACCACAAAACACCTAAGCGAGCGATGACATTTCCATGCAGTCCATTATGATATGGCATGTGATTGCCAAAAATAAAATAGAGCCTCTCTTCGATGTTGGTAGGAATTACTGCCATAGAGTGCATGTTCCAGGCTCACAAAAGACCACGAGCAGATGCTTCGGTTCGTATGGCCAGGGAGAAAGTGCGAAAATCTCCGGTGCTACATGCTGTTACCATAATCACTTTCCATGAACATGTGTAGATAGCCAATATGCCTGTAGCAGAATTCATCGATTGATTGACCGTACATGGTAGCTTCTTAAATATTGTCAAGACGAAATACATGCGTATTCGTCTGTTGTCCGGCAGCCAAACAAAGGCAGATAGACCTTTCAGCTACTATGTTTACACTGAATGAACGACAGTCAGACCGCAATCCTATCTGAGAACTAAAATTCGGACTTCAAGGAAACCTCGTAATCGATGGAGGCCTCCCCCCTTGTATGCAACCCCCCCCCCTTCTCTACATTCCTATACTGTATTTCATGAGTTTCACTGTCGAGCACATACAAATTCCAAAACAGATGGACCCGAAAATAAATTAAGAGGAAATTCAATTTGAGCCAACAGACTCCATATCTAACTCAACTCGAAGTCAAATTTTCCGACATTTTTCACTCTAAACCTAGAGTCTTGCTATTGTGCAGTAACCAGACAACTGGTCCCCATCTCGGTGAACCAGATTCGATTCCCGATAGGGCACACCATATTTCCATGCACAATAAACACAGACACTGCACACACACATAAATAGTAAGTACGGCTTTTAGAATTTGCCAGCTACACTACCAATATACATTGTAATCAAAACATGGCTTTCGCAGGAAGCTGCTAGCGGCCATTGGAAATTTTTACTCTCCCACATTATGAAGGGCAGCACCGCAATTAATCATATCTAGTTAAATACAAGACATTCACATGCTCTGAAAAAATCCCACTCTCCCATTTCGCGCAAGAAGGGGACCCAGATACTATGCCATTTCGTGCGACGAGAGTCGTATGCCCGATGGGTGAAGATCTCTGCAATAGAAAAACTGAAAGATCTCAGTTGAGGTGAAGAAATTTTCCACCACCGAAAATATATTGAGACCTCATTTGCTAATAGCCTCAAACTTAATCGAGAACCCTCCTTGTACCCATTTCACCTTAATGATAAATGAGGTTCTTCGTTTTATAAATGCTAAACATTCTGAAAAAATCCTGCACTCCCTGCATAATATACCATTATGCATAGCAAGGGTAGATTGTCCGATGGGTAAAAAATTTCGCTACAGAAAAAAACCGCAATGGTGATAAGATTCTTCCCTCGGTTGCAGTAGTGTTAATGTTCCATAGAAACATTTATATATACATATATATATATATATACTGTCATCCAACCTTTCCCTCGGCTGGCATAGCCTGTCATAGATTGCATGTGCACAAGGTACAGGGCTGAGTGATGCGTGAGATACACGTGCTTTGGTGTTTCGTGCGTCTGCACTTAATGTAATATGTACCCGAGATTGGTCCGTTGGCGGGATTGCCCAATGAGTAAAATAATTCACAACAGAAAAAAAAGAAAAGAGACTGCGACTCCATCCCCTGTATTGTATCGGATAGCTAGATTTTGTCGCCATGTCGCGAGCCACGTCATGAAGCTATGCATTCCGAGGATCTGTCAAAATAACAAATCCTCCACAGAAAAAAAATCCGCATGGAAAAATATCCTCACCGCCAAAAAAAAAAACACGACACCTCGAAGATCTACATCTTCAGCTTCGTCTTAGACGGAGCTAAGGTGTCTGTTTTGGCAGTTGTGTGTAGTCGACAGTAAAACTTGTGTAATATAGAAAGGTAGTCTGTTTGGGTTGAGGAGG
>NQII01001306.1:626397-688472 GCA_002778355.1 Clitarchus hookeri
AGTTTGGGTGAAAAGAGGGTGGGGTGTTTAGGGGTGGATGTTGGTTTTGGGTGAGGGGATGAGTGGTTTTGAGTGCCAATTTTTACAAATTTCTTTTCTTACAGGTTTTTGTGATGGATGATAGGGGATCAATACGTTCCCCGAGGCACTGGGTACCGAAATGACGGGCTGATATATTTCAGACATTTTTATAAATTTTTTTATTTAACCGAATTATGTTTTGCAACGACCCTTATGGCTGTAATAATTATTAACAATCCAAGGTGGACGGCGGACACGCTTTAATATTTTATAATTTTTAATTTAAACAATTTTATCATAAAAATATTTTCTATGGATGACGGGGGAAGATCATCGAAAATGGCATCGAGCTCTGGCTGTGACGCTTACCAATATGACGGTCGGCACCGACCAACATGGCATCTGACATTCCCTGAAGAAGGCGGAAACCTCCTACCTCCTACTCCTGTAATCCTGTGCCAAAACGAAGATAAATAGACTACTGACTATGATATAATTAAGTTAGAAATTACCCTTAAGACAAAAGTGTAAATAAGCTGGCATACTGGGATGGAAAATTTATATTTGTTTATTGTTGTTTATGTACGTTACTAGTATAATAAATACCTGTTATAATATCAAATGAAAAGTGTGTAAACGAAATTCAAGAATATCTACAAAGTAAGCATATTCCAATTCTAAGAGTGACATATAACCCATTATTCTCCCAATACGTAGCCAAACACTCTTATTCCCCAACCTTGAAAATCATATTTATATGTAATTTATCCTTAATAATGACATACGAAGCTAGATGTAAATTGCACAGTTAAAATTAAACATAAAATATTTATTCCATTTATTTTTCTTAAAAGGGCGATCGTGAAATCAAAATTTTCCTTAATTATGATGTAACACATAGCTCACTTATTTTTTCTTAATTAAATGGCATTGTTCATTTTTTTTAACGCGGGATCATATGGGACGTACATCCAATTATTTTATAAAATTATTATTGGTAGTACTAAATTGCGAGTCAAAATATTGATCTCTTCTTAAGAAAACATAGAGGAACTTTTTTTTTATGTCACAGAATACCTGGATTATAACATAAAAACACAGAAACTATAAAACAAGCCAATATTTGTTCTTGTCAATAGATGTATAAGTAATACTAACATACAAAGAAGTTCGCGTAAGATATTAAGTTCAGTTATCACAAAGGAAATGAGGGAGCGAGGTGACGTAGTGGTCCAATACAGGACCCGTCTCCGGAAGGACCCTGGATCGATAACCTTACGCCCAATTTAATTTTATTTTCACATTATTTTCTGAAATTAGTCAGATGAATGCAGAGGCAGTACATTAATGCAGGCCATGGCTTATTACTTCTCAATCCTGATTATTCGTACAATTGGTTTTGTTCATAAAGACTCCGCTGTAGAGAAGGAGTTTAACCATACATTAAAATAGAAAGGAAAAGAGACAAAAACACTGGATCGAGTGACGAGACGAAAAAAAGAGAGCGGTACGAGCAGACGTATGCAAAGTAGCTCGGGATAACACGTCAGACTACTCAGACGAATAAAAAGGCGAAAACGGACATATATATACCCAATAGTTGGAAGGCAGTACGAAAACATGATTAGATGTTTTGGGAACTGAAATGTATTCCCATCCCTAAACACGTATAGGCTGAATGAAGCACACCTACAGACCAAATGTGAACACTGCTAAACAGTGTGTTGTATAGACTACTCGCCTTTTTCTCGTATCACAGCCAAAAGCTATCTAGCATACAGCCGATATATAAAAGAAAGTTCTACAGTGGCGAATGTCCAGAATAATATTTCATTAAATGTTCTTATAACCATTGCAAAAATTGTGTAAAACCAATTACCGTAGTAACACATAGCCGATTGAACTTTGTCCTGTTAATTATATATATACACATATATACAGATATAAATAATCTTAATATTGATTCACATAAATTCTAAAGTTTTAAAACTGAAAACTGTAGATGTGTGAGCATAACCGAAGAACAAAATGGGAAATAAGTATTAGGATTATAAATCCCATTCATTCATGCATCTCTTTCTCGTTCTCTCCCTATCTCTGGCGTATTGGGCGAGCATGGAAGGTGTAGGCACCTTTGCCACACGGATGAACCCACCCTCCAGAGCTGACACAATCTCTTCATGTTCGGCGTCACAGGCGGCGGTGATGAGAAGCATAAAGGAGGCACAGCCCCTCTATGAACCCCATCCCCTCTCGTCATTAGCATGGCTAATCCTGTACGTGTCCTGGGTACCGAGGTGCCGACCCTTACATCCGCCCTCTTCCCTTCACCAATTTCCTAGGGCGGGGTAAAAAAAATAGAACGAAGGGTACTGGGGGTCTTCTTGATGAGTTTTAACTCGCAGAGGATGTGCGCTGGATGTCACGTCACGGGTGATACGATGAAGACAAAGAGAGTACGTAATTAAAACCGTGAGCCGTGTCAAACGGGTTCGTGTTTACTCGTGTCTTTCGCCGCTCGCAGCGGGCCTCACGTGAACGCTGCTCGACTTTCCGCAGAGTTCGGTCATTCTTCTACGACGCCCCTAATTCCGCGACGCTGATGCAGCAATAATTTTAGTGCCGGTCATTGAAATCTTTAAAGTTGGTAGGTAGATATTTAGGTAGGGCTTAACGTGCTGTAAACGGGAAGTCACGGGAGACGGTTGTCCGTCAACAACTTGTTCGTAGAAGCAGGAAAGTAGAAGGAATCGGCCAAGGCATGTAGTAAGGAACCAACGCCGCAGCCGCGTGGCGCAATTTCGGGAAACAACTGATAAACTGAAATCAAAACGGCCGGACCGGGAACCGAACCCCAGGTCCTGCCGGATGAATGTGAGAATGTTTACTGCAGCAGCATCTCCCTCGGTGTTGTAAGTCGAGGAAGAGCCTGGCGACAGCGATGATCCACGACCTGTTACATACTCGTTCACGAGTTGTCGATACCCACTACGGTAATCTCACGATTTCGCAGTTTTCCTGCCGCTCTGACTTTAGATTACGCTGCACATGCTTTTCTCACTGTGCTACTAAAATTCTATAAATTACTCAAGAATTTTATAGTACTTAGAAACCTCGGTTTGTTGATGGCGAAAGGCCGGGATGTTAATACTACCGCAAAGACTCATTTTGCAAACACCGTGTTTCTTTTCAAGTGGTTCGGAGCCCACAAAAGCTCCGTGTATAACGTTGGACATGACTACCTTATTTTTAATAGGACTTGTCAAAGAACCGTGGTTCAATAGTAAGAAGATTCTACGAGTATCTAGATTCTATCATTCCACCAATCCCCTCTTGCAAAGCTCCGTGGCACCTTATCAGACGCCAACCTGATTCAGTTAGATACATATCCGAAGACTGCAGTTTCAGTATGCGTAAAACATGACGGATATTGATGACGGCGATGATATTTCCATCCGACACTTCCTCTCTTCTGGAAGATTGAGTTTCTCAATTTTGGACGATGCCTTGTTTCATCCCATTTAGGTTAGAGAGAGTCATTACTGGTGTAGAATTCGCCTCCCCAGTCGTTGTCTCTTGCTTTGAGCTCGTACGTTAGAGAAAGTGGAATTTTGGCTTTGGCTCGTAGATTGCTGAAGGACGGGGAAACTATATAAATTCATAAGTGGCCTTTTTTTTTACACTATGTCAGGAAGTGAGCCTTACATATAGTTGTGAGCAAGTGCACGTGCCATATGCAATCATTTCCCAGCAAGTGCGTGGACTACCAGCAAACGGTACCAGGGCATCGATATGCGAAACTTCAGTGTGGATCCAGAATTCCATACAACGTAATGAACCTTTCCATAGAATGGACCTACTAGTATTTTAAGACTTTGGAATGTCCTGCGTATTCCTCTCTTTTACCGCCTACCGCATGACCTTAAGCTATTTTAAAAATTAACTTCACTGGGGACATAATTATTCTTACTAAAGGAACAAATACGGGAGTACGTAGGGTTGTTCAAGTGGGACAGTTTGTAATGCTGCGTGCAAAGGGAGCTCCGGTGTCTGTATCGATTGTCTGTTATGAGTACTGGTCACAGAAGGCAGGCGCAATTGTCACTGGGTCCTGTAAAGTTGTCACAGCCACAGTCCTACTGGCATCAACATGCGTTTTAGCACATATTTTCTGTTCGCTTGCAAGGGCATGAATGCTTAGCCGCTCTTGCTGTAGGGTATTGAAAATATGAAAAATTTGCATGCGCTGTTCCATATTATTGTGATGTAAGTTTAGAATTTTTTCTTTGCGTCGACGCGTCGTGTTTCTCACACTCGTCCTTGTTGATGCCGTGGTGTCAAGGTCGAGCAACGCCCGTTCGTAGAAGTATAACACTCGAAGCTTGCTCGCGCCGGTATCATGTCTCATGGAATTGAAACAGTCACTGAACGCCCAGTTTGACGCAGCCTTCCCACCAATCGGCTGCATCAGCTTAGCGCGGTTCATGTCGAACTCAATACAGCTAGCGCTGTTTGAAGTCAGAGTCTACTTCGTCTTGTCCCATAAGTCTCGTCTGTAGCCACCAATATTTCTGCCAATGTGCCGGAGTTCTTGGAGGACATTCGATAGTGCACAGAATGAGAAAATGGTCGGTAAAGGCAGCGGGAATGACATCATAACTACGAACCGATTGTCTATTGTGTCCGCTATACGTAAAGTATTTCTAACCTCCTACTTGATGAATGCGCATGAAACGTGTAGTGGGGTCTTGGTAAGTTGAGAATGTCTACCACATCTTCCACGTGGATCGCATTTATGAGTTCTTGCAGGGCCGTGTTCGTCGGATACAGTCAAACACGATGGTATATTGGGTTTAAAACACAATTGAGATCACCACCGAATATAATGTTAGTCCTGATGCCTTCTATAATAGGTAATATCTCATTTATGTAAAATTCTGTTGCTGCTATTTTGTTCTGTGTACCGGACGGAGCATAAACATTGACAAAGAAAGCCAATTCAACCGTTGGAGTGTCTGGTGGCGTGGGTGTCTTGAGTAATATCAACGAGATTATGCGGCCTTATGTATGTGTCCGAACTTTAGCCAAATGGTATCCATTTAGGGTAATGACTAGTGATGTAACGAATATTCGCTTACTATTCGGTATTTGGCATATTCGGTAATTTGTTTTGTATTCAGTATTACGCCGAATACTGCCTACTATTCCGCCGAATACCGAATACCTATTCATGAAAAAAGGCATATTACTCAAAAATATATCCATTTCTATAAGAATATATTACAAATTTAATACTTAAAATCTATCAGTGGCAAGTTATGATGAATAAAAACAAGTTTTTCAGCAGCATTTGATGGTAGCAAACGATTGCGCTTTTTCTCATAGATAATACCTGCTTCTCAAAATAGCCTCTCACTATTTACATTACTGCCAGAAGACGAAAGATAAATCTTAGCGAACATTGTTAGGCTTGGATACCGTTTTGCTTTCGCGGATCACCACTTATCTGCCGTCCGATCCAGGTGAAAAGTTTTCAAATAAAAATCGATCTCATTTGCAACAGCACTTTTCTCCGTAACCTCAGTTTGCATATTGTCTGTACCGACTACCTCAAAACAGTTCCAGAAACTGTCGTGTATTTCAATGGTTGTATCATTTTCATTAGTACTTCTTTTCTTACTAGGTGGAGAAGAATCATCATCGACACTAGGTACATCACATCTAATTTTCAGAGTTTCTAAAATAATTTTTTGTCTTGCGGTTTCCGTTTGAACTATTCCTAGAAAACTAGTTTTAAATCGCTGGTCAAGAAAAGTGGCAACCAAGTATTTGCCAATCTTATCAAAGTCAAACCGTTTTTCAAACTCAGCTCTTAATGAAGATCTCATTCTCAATAAATTTGGTATTCTATATGCAGCATCTTCCTTTCCCATGTATTTCAACAATGTGACAACATGTGGAATCACTTCAGGGATGCAGGAAAGACATGAGATGGCGATTTTAATTACATCTTCAAACGTTTTGGAGGAGTTTGATGCATTGCTCCATTAACTCCCACTGCGACGGTGTCAAATTGTTCAAAGAGTCGTGATCTGTTATGCACAAAGAGACAGCTCGTTTCTGTTCTAGTAATCGCTCCATTAAATAATAAGTAGAATTCCAGCGTGTGCTTACATCTTGTACTAGTTGGTGGTTTGGAAAGTTAAGTTCATGACGAATGGATTTCAGCTTTTGTTGTGCTATACCAGAGTGGTTAAAATGGGTAAAAATTCGTCTCGCAGCAGCTATCAACTCTAATATCTCCACTTCAGCGATTCCTCGGCAGCTCGTTGCAGTGAATGAATAAAAAACTTGGCACAATCATATTATGCGACTCGTACGCCTTTTATCATATTGGCTCCACTGTCATGTACAAGCAAATGGATCTTGCTCTCAGGAATGTTCCATCTTTCTTCAATGGCATTAAGCTCTTTTGCGGTATTGTAACTAGAATATGAGCCAGCAAAGGTTTCATCGCCAAAACGCCATGTTCAAGAATAAATTCTGGAGATAACCAATGCGCAGTGAAACTCAAGAAACTCTCATTATTGTGCTGACATGTCCACATATCAGATGTCACTGATACTGCTGTTGCCACGCGTGATACTAGCTTCAATTTTTGAGTAAATTCTGTCATGTATATCGGAGATAACTTTCTCGGTCATATAAGTGCGACTAGGCACCTGTAAAGCCGACTAGTTGAACAAGTGGAAACTGTTCGTGGTTTGGGCAATCATTTACCCGATTAAATATTGGTATTTTGTTGATTTAGGGTCATTTGTATACCAAAATATTTTCCTTTCTGTTGTTTCCTTTATATATTTAACTGTTTTTGTTTTTGTGACCTACTTGGTACTACTAGTATTTAGGAATCGGCAGATGCAAGAGTACCGTAATTTTCACTTCCACTTGCCAAGGGAGCAGCAGTTAAAGTAGCGTACTGCTAAGCAGGTTTGCCTTTAAGGTGGTTTTTCAAGGAAGTTGTAGCTGCAAGCAAAATAACCAATACAATAATTAAACTAACTTCGCTCACATATTACATAATACGGTACAAACTTTTAAAACGGTGATTGCTTAGTTAGTGAAAGCCGGATTTACAATATGGAAGGCTCAGGTTTGATCCCAAGCCCGTACTCATAAACTAGTTGATTAACATTGGCTAAAGGTAAAGAAAAACCACTTTAAAAATCCGGACTAAAAAAATTTGACAAATGACAGATACCAATCAGAATTCGGCACCTGTTGTGGATGAACGCTTAGATAAAAACACGCACGTACGCACTTCTATACCTACATGCATGCATACCTATCTCTGCTAGTGTACGTTAGCGCTAAATGTTATTTAAATTATGTATTATTTAAGTTTTTACTTCCTTGCTTTCTTTCCTTCTCCAAAAAGCGAGATCTTGTTGTTACACAACAAACACACAGCCACCTTATTATCTTCATTACATAACTCATAATATTCCCAAATAGGCGACTTTTTATTAATTACTGGTGCCATTATGAAAAGTTCGTAGCTATAAAAAACTACATTTTTGGTAATAATGATCAATAACACAACGTGCGATCAGAAGAATTATATTAATAATTATAATGAATGTCGTGACACGATCTACTTGCGAATGAACCAAATACTCCCGCCCCATCCATCGCCCCCGCACGCACCGCAATGTGACTGGTCGTAACCTGTTACGCGCGAAATGCACACATCTGTAGCCGAATATTCCGTATTCGGTATTAGTAGGGTTGCCAACCGTCCTGTTTTCCCAGGACATGTCCTGGTTTTTGGAGTGTCCTGGTGTGTCCTGGATAGTTTTTAAGCAGCGTCCTGGGCTTTAAAGCGCCCTGATATGGTCATGTATTTTTTAATTCGCCTGCCACTTTTGCAGTCGTTATGTTACATGCGGCCTCGCGTCTCGAGTGTTCGCGCTGCCCGCACTGTTTTAAAACAAAGACGTAACGCTCTGTGATGCCTCTTTCTCTCTACTATTGTCGCGTAGTGCTTTCTCTTTGTAACCTTGCATTAGACATACGGAGCTAGCCAGCTTGCTATTCAGTTATCAACTTGTAAGTGAATAAGTGCTACACGAATATAACGTATTTAAAATATTTATTCTAAAGGAGAAATACGTAAGTATTTAAACTTATTTTTGATTGTATCATAGTATCTACTATTGTATTGTCTTATAAGTATTATTTATTCCGAGAATACATGTAAGAATCGAAAGATACTTGTAAATGTCATTAAATTTTAATTTATGAGCTCGCTTTTTACTGGCACTTCTTTTGTGTACAGCTGTATAATTGCATTTATAAGTTTGTCGTTTCCTCAAAATGCCAAAACGAAAATGCTCTTTCAACCAAATTTATAGAAAAATGGTTTCCCCTCGTTCAAACGCGGCAAGTCTGACTCTGAAGTGTATTATTGTATTTGTGAATCCAGTATATCTATAGCCAGCAGAGGTTCGATAGATATTGAGGAGCATCAGAAAACAGCCATGCATAAGAAGAGATTACAATCCCAGGCAGGGACTTCTAAAATCTTGGACACTTTTAAAAAGAAATCGTCAACAAATGAGAAGACTGTCGCTGCTGAAGGGGCTGCAGCTCACGATTCGTCACCATATGTATTTTAACTCTTTAGACTGTACGTTGCAGTTGAATAAAGTTATGTTTAGCGATTCACAAATAGCAAAAGAAATGACGTGCAACAGAACAAAGGCAACTGCAATTGTGACTGGCGTTTTAAGCCCTCATTCTTCAATGAAGATTACAGATGACTTGAGAAGAATATCGTGTGTTAGTGTCTGTTGTAACGCTAGCAATCATGGGGCAACTAAATTAATTCCTGTATTGGTTCAGTATTTCGATTATCGTGGCAAAGGCATAAGTTCCAAGATATTAGACATTGAAATAGTTCCCGATGAAACTGCTGAAACTTTGGTGAGTTTAGTAAATAATCAGCTCCAAAAATATAATATAACAGAAACATGTGTAGCATTCTCAGGAGATAATTGCAATACAAACTTCGGTGGTAGAGAAACAGCTGGAACAGCTGTAAACTGAAGGAATAATTAGGCAAAGACATTATAGGTATTGGTTGTCCTGCTCATGTACCCAATAAAGCTGTCCATCACGGATGTGACATTCTGCCCATAGAAGTGGAATTAATAATTGTAAAAATGTATAATCATTTTTCTACATACACTGTTCGAACAGAAAAACTGCGATAGTTTTGCAATGATATTGGCATGGAGTATACTCAACTTCAGTCTCACTCCAAGACACGCTGTTTAAGCTTTTTCCGGCAGTTGAAAAACTTTTGAAATACCATGAGCCATTAAAAGAATATTTTATTAGTTAAGATAAACCTCCACAGTACATTATGCAGTTTTTTAACAATGAGTATGCCGAGGGTTACCTGTACCTCGTTCATTCAGTAATGGCGATAATTCACACAAATATTGAAAGAGTGGAAAGAAAAGAAAACAGTTTTGTTGAAATCAGGAACATTTTGGGTAGAGTTATTTCATTACTAGAGGAGAGGATAACAAACAATTTTTGTCCTCTAAGAGTAAGAACAATTTTAAAGACGTTGCATGACGACGGAAAGAACACGGAAGAATTTTCAACTAAAATAATAGATTTTTGTAATGAAATCAATGACTATTTAAAATTGTGGATTGAACCATTTGAGGACCTAAACGTTTTCACCTGAATTGATCTAACAGGGTCTGATTTGCTAGATTGGAGCAACATTGAAAAATCTTTGGTTTTTTTTTTTTTTAAAGATTACGGCATTGAAATTAACGACGAAGAATTATTTGACGAGTAAGTTAATCTGAAAATTTTTTAGCAAAAACTTGAATTTTACTCAAATAGACGACAGCTTAAACTCCCTGTGGCTAATATATTTTAAGCAATGCATTTCTGAGGAACAGTATGCAGAACTACGGAGAGTGGCTGAATATGTGTTTAGTATACCGGGACATAACGCTAATGTTGAGAGAGTCTTTTCTCTCATAAATTCACAGTGGTCAAAATAAAGAAATCGATTACTGCCAACAATAGTAGCTGCAATCATAAAAACTATCTATAACATAGATATGAAGTGTGACCAATTGTATGATTATTTGTAACTCAACCACAGATACTGAGGGAAATTGGTGGGGTTGAAAAGTGTAATAAAAATTAATAAGTGTGTAATCTTAGAATTTATTAGATACTAATCTAAGTTTAAAGAATTTGTTACAATACTCAATTGTATGTTTTATATTTTAGTAGCTAATTTTCAACTCATATAATTTAATCGAATACTTTTATTAATAAATATGATTATTATTATTTGAATTTCATTTAACCTATTTTCACAACATATTAATTTAACTATTGCTTATCTATTACTGCGTTCTGTTTTTAAACTGAATTGTCCTGGTTTTTCTTACTTCAAATCCTAGTTTTTGAAATTTGGGGTTGGCAACCCTAGGTATTAGGCCAAATTCCTATTCGTTGCATCTCTAGTAATGATACTCGTTCCTCGACTATGCGTGCCTACATGCGTGTACTCGTTGCTGTTGATAAAATATGGAAAATGGGGTCGGGTAACGTCTCGCAAAAATAAAACGTCTATTGCATGGGATTAGACTAAGTTATACAGGTTGTGAAATATGTACGCTGCTTCAATGACACAAATGTTAACTGTTAACTAGCCGTAACGGAGAGCATGCATTGCGATGCAAAGCATTAGTCCATTGTTGTGGGCGTGCCGTGTAATGCGATATTACGTGGTTTATTTACTTGTCAAGCAATCGCCAGTGAATGTGCACATTTTGATTGTGGGCTTTCAGTAACTATTACATCTCGTCGTGGGCTCTTGCTTTTACGGCGGGGCTTATTTTCCTTTCGCTCGTGGTCAAGCGGTTCTGCGCTTCCCCCTTTTTTCCTAGCACTTTGTTTGTCGAGATGTTTATCAGCGGTTACCCCAGTCATATCATAATCCGCTAACATGTCGTCTGCATCAATTCGATGTAGCGGGAGTACCAAAAAATGGTCCGTCCCAGTCATGACATTTCCCAGTAGGGAGGTTTGCGATACAACGGATGTATCTGGCGATGTGCGTTTCTGAAGCGATACTAACGTCTCCAAACCATCTGATGTACCGTCATGTATTGGGGTCTGAGCCGGTGATTAGCGCACACAACTGTTGCTTCGAGCTGAAGGGCGAGTGTAAGCCGGGGTCCGCGTTGCCAGAGCGGCGCCCTGCATTAAAGTGGGGCAGCAGGCGTGCATGTGTTCCGCTGCGTTACAAACACTGCATC
The DNA here is from genome assembly GCA_002778355.1 of Clitarchus hookeri. Taxonomy (NCBI): domain Eukaryota; kingdom Metazoa; phylum Arthropoda; class Insecta; order Phasmatodea; family Phasmatidae; genus Clitarchus; species Clitarchus hookeri. The sequence continues at coordinate 637,779 of NQII01001306.1, forward strand.
GCTGTGTTTGACCATCATACACGGTGGCTCACGTGTCTCCTTCTACTGTTCTTGTGGATTGTATGTCTTTCATCAGTTTCATCTTGAGAATGCGTACCTCCGTTTGAACTTAGAATTCGTAATTAGCAGCCCACATTTCGTCTGTTAGCGACAAGATTTCGCCATAATGCTGTAAGGCATGCAGAATGTTTTCGTTCTTAACTTCCACTGGTTAGTTTATAACACATACACTTTTAAGTTTGGTGATCTCAGTGTCTATGTCGCCGCAGATTGACTCACCTGTGGACGTTCCGATCTGCGATGTACCAGCTGTCAGTCGCATGTTGTGTTCACAGTTTAGCGTCGATGTGAGCTTGATGAAGATGCATCGTTGGCGACCGTCCATCTGGACAGGTAACTGCTTAACACAACCGAAGTTGAGCTCTTATTTATTAACGGGGCGCTCTTAGCCGCGAGGCCATCCCGCACCCCGGCCTCCCAGTAGGCGGGGAAGAGGGATCACGCCCTCTCATCGCAGACATGACCAGCGCTTTCTGAATTGATCAAACCCGTTAGCTCCGACCTGTTCATCAGGCCGCACCGAGCAAAGCCCCGATCTGATATTACAGATCGCACAAGGCATGTCCCAACCACAAGGCCTGAGATTCTAGCATTCAGATTACCAAGCGTGTGGTGTAGCCGGAGCGCTATCCACGCCCCTGACGTCATCTCGGGGACGCCCCCGGAACATGCCATGTTCAAGTCCAGCTCTTCAGCAAGAGGGGGGATCTCTCCGAGCCTTCTCCAGCATGCGGAGTCAACCACTGCCAGCACGAGTCCAACCTCATCTGATACGTACCTCTGGATGGGCCAAACAGATCATCCCATCTGGACAGCAACAAGTTCATCTTCTTGTTTACGCGGTTTCTCGTCCAGCCAGGTCTGTACGTCCATAGCTAGGGGCTTCGTGCGGCACTTCGCTCATCAGTATGGCTGGGCCTGTTTGTAACAGCCTAATCGCGTGGCGCGGAAGGCACTCATGTGTAGCGACGTACTTGCTTGCACTATACGTCCGCGCCACAGAATTCCAAGGCAGACTACCACTGAGTTACACAAGAAACCATGAAGAGCCGTGCTTAAATTATGTACATTAGACGACCAAACGAAGAGGCTCCATTCCCCCGTACAATTACATCAATGTTTTAAATATGTTATTGTATTATTTTTAGAATTATTTTCAGTCAGTGCATATATGGCTAGTAACTGCATATATTTTGGAGCTGTTTTTTTTAATTTATATGAAATCAATCACTGTACTATAAATTCTCGTTATTTTTTCAGTCGGGATCCGAATTATAAATTATATTATATGCGTATACCCATAATAAAAGTATTTTATATCCATTTTAAATATTTATGTTTGTAGGCATTTCTTAATATAATTGGTGAACTCATAGAGCCTAACTCGTGAAATTAAGTTTGCAAGCATTATTTATAGCTCCAGGTATGTATGTATGTAAAAGCAATTTATAATGGTGACAATTGACAAATAACTACAAACAAGTTAAAGAAATAATACAAAACTGAATGGCAAACAACACGTTGAAAACTAATAAAATTGAGTGTATATAGAAATCAGGCGTTGATAATAGTGATTACAATAATTAACAAATAATTTATAATTGATAAAATTTATGCAATTCATTAAAATGTATCACTGGTATCGGAGAACCATAGGAAAAATTGCAATATATATAAAATTCATTTCGGCTGCATTACAACAAGAATTTTATTTACAAAAATTCAAAATTAATTTTGCCAACACAACAGCTAATAAATTACTATTCTTTCTTGTATTCTTGGCTTTGTATTATTGACAGCAGCCGTTTAACTTTAAATATTACAGAAAGGAGGGCAGCAAAAATTTCCCACCAAAGCTTCCATTTCCAATAAAATAATATTAAAAAATATTAAAACAGTTACAGTGGGAGGCAGTCGTTTGGGACCCGTCAAAGCTCCGACCGATAAAAACTTTACAAAAACTAACAACAAACAATGAAGATTAACGCCCTAACGACGAGGTCGCGAAAACATTATTTAAACTTGGGCGGCGAACAAGGACGAACACAACACGTTACAAAGGACACACAGTAACGCGACACAATAGTTAAACTAAAACGTAATTTGGAAGGGCAATAAAAACCAATTTTTTAAAATTAACTAGCACTACTGCACACCCAAGATACAACACAACTATGCCACACAAATTACTAAACATTTAAAAGCTCTACCGCATTCTTGACGTTTTCCACGACTCGCTGTTTTTTAAGTGCTCCATCGCTTTTTACTGTGACTAGTAAAACGCCAGCTCGAAAACATGGTAGTGGTGTTTGACCTCAGCTGACCGAGGAGAAGTGTAAGTAAGCCAACAGGAACATACAAAGATCTTGCAGGCGTAGGATAGCGGCGAAATTTAGCAGACGTTCGAATGGCATAAAGTAGACAGAGCGAGGTCGTGCAAGGAATTAAACAAACTACCACGACGAATCAAAAAATGATAACGCACGAGGGGGAAAGGGGAAGGTAGGGAGGGAGATCCAGGAGGAAAGAAGAGGGATCCGAGCCGAGTAAATAGTACACCACCGCACATAATTATATAGGGCTGATAATCTTAATGCGATTGCGCTAACATCGCAACCCGCACCCCAATACCTGTGCTCTGGATGCCAGTCTCTCAAAGTCAAAGTTCACATTGTTAGATGGTTTACTTAGTTCACAGAAGAAACAAAACCTATAAACTCGAACGCAAAGTACAGTAGAAGCAGAAGTGTAGAATAAGAGAAGACAGTTTATGGATTTATAGAAAACACAGTTATGTGTAGGTTAAAGTCTATTTGCCACTTCTTTAATACGAGGGAGTGATCAGCTCCATCATCTTACGGTCTCCGGAGACGGCGAGTAACCAAGAGCCGAAAAGAATCTCAGCGCCAAGAGAGCCAGCCTCTTATCGGGACAGAGGAACAGCATCATACAGAGCCAACGGGGTTGCGGTAGGTGTAACCAGCAGGAGCTAAACTTCTTCAGTCTGCAGACTTGAGCAGCTCCCAAACAGTTGACGTCGGCATAGTAGGGTGGTCTCAGCACGACCCGGAGGGTGGGAACAAACCAGTAACCAAGGATTTTAAAGATAAAAATTAACATAATTAACAAAGCAACATAGGTAAGGACGCAGACATGCGCTTACAAAATTCATACACATAACAGCCAAGCCGCAAATAGAAATAGATAATTAACAAGAAACAATCAATTACTAGGCATATAGGCCTTTAACCGGGATACATGAGCCTTTCTGAAGGAGTGATGAGACCTCGACGATACAAGACTTCCAGTATTTGGCCGTAAAAATTTTTAAATCTTAAATGGACCACAAAATTTAACTATTAACTTCCCCGTAAAATTCTTTCGCAAATCTGACAGGGACCAGGTCTCCAACCTAGAAATTAACCAGCAATATTCCCTGGTCCATTTTAGTTACGACCTGCAGCTTTGTAGCCCCGAGCCTACGATGGACCTCCTCCAGCAGACGATCACAGCCAGCATCACCTAGGCGAGAGCTCCAGATGTTAGTAAGGGATGACTGAGGTGACGACCAAGGAAAGACAGAGAAGGTGGTACTCCCGTGGAATTATGGTGTGCACCATTTAAACCTACATTAATAAAATCTAGGTCCTGATCCCACATCGTATGATCCTGATTGTAAAATATTGTTAAAAAGGTCTTTAAATTTATGTTAAACCTTTCTACTTTATTTCCCTTAGGATAGTAAGGGCTAGAGGCGAAATGTTTTATCGCCCAACGAAAGCACATACACTTGAAAATATTTGAGGTAAAGTATTTAGCAATTATCAGTAACAATTTCGACTGGAGCACTCAAAAATCGTTCCATGCCTGAACAGTATGCGCCTTCATTATAGAATAAGCCTTCATGTTACTGTGCGGCAACAGAGTAACAAATTTAGTGAACCTGTCCAATGAAATCAAAATGCATGCATTGCCCTTTTTTGATCATACCAGCGGTCCAAATATGTATAATTGTACAACACTCCAAGGCGCCTGTGGAACGTACGTCACCGACTGCCCAACATTGGTGTGCTGAGACTGTTTACACTTCTGACAAATATCGCACGACCACACAATATCCGAAACGTCACCCTTTAAGGTAGGCCAGGCCAATTGAACCGCGATATTATTTAAGGTCTTACTGATACGCAAATGCCCACCAAATACCGAATCATGAAAGTAGTAGAGAATCATGGGCTTTAACAATTTTGGAACAACAATTTTGCGAGCACGTCCGTTTTTCCTGGTGAAATAAAAGACCCCACTCTCCCCACAAAGGGAAGCACCGCTCCAGCACTCAAATCAATTTTAACTCTGTTGCAAAAGGGGTCGCTCGTCTGAACGTGACGCAGTTTAACAAAAAGTTCCGGGAAGCCCTGTATAAGTCTCAGAGAACCATCTGGGTCAAGAACATTTTCCGCTTCGAAGTCCGAGGGATCGTACATCCTAGAAAGGGCGTCTCCTACTTAATTATCATAACCGCGAACATGAGGGACCTTAAAGCGGAAACGCGACCAACTCAAGACCCATATACATAACTTACCCAGGTGTTAGAGGGGTTCAAAACCCATCTAAACGCCTGATTATCCGTATACAGATCGTACTCATCGTGCTCTATATACGATGCTAATTTTTCTAACCCAAATATGCAAGCCAAGGTTTCCTTTTCATGTATATCGAACTTCCGTTCTGGTTCAGTGATGCTACGTCTGGCTAAAGCAATAGGACTCAAGCCTTATTCAGTCCGCTGATTCAGAATAGCGCCTAAGACCAGCGACGATGCACTACACACATGCGGGAAAAGTCCGGTAGATGTAGTACCGGAGGGGAAGACTACTTCTGTTTCAACACAGTAAGTGCTGATTCCTGCTCCTGACCCTACAAAAACTCTACTCACTTCTTTTTCAAAAAATTTAAGGCTGCAGGTAATTCATCAAAGTGTTCATTAAATCGAGAGTTGTAGTCCAGAAGACCTAAAAAAATTTCAACTCCCTAAAGAGTTCTTGGGCGAGGGAATTTCAAAATAGGACCAAGACGATCAAAATCAATCATCAATTAACCATCATAGACTAGATAAACCAAACATTTCACCTTACTAGACCCCAAGGTCACCTTGTCAGTGTTGAGTGTCAACCCTACTTCCCGCATATTAAATAACACCTGACGCATATGGGACAGATGGGATTCCAAATAATCACTGTACATAATGATATAATCAATGTGATTGAACTCAAACTCTAATTTCAATTCCGACAATACAAAATCTAACACACTAGACAAGGCCTGACTACCAATATTGGAATACGCGTAAACTCAAACTGGCTCCATGGCGTACTAAATGCTGTATATTTCCTGCATGAAGGGTCCAACAAATACCGATGAAAACTATTATTTAGATCTAAAACAGAAAATACACGGACTTTGCCCAAGTGCTGAAGAGCACAATATATAATCGGCAATGGAAAAGGATCTTTATGAATTTTCTTATCCACCAGTGAATTATTTACGGCCAACTGATATTTGTCACTATCACTCTTACGTACCAGAAAACCAGGATAACAATAATCAGACGTCGACGGGACAATAACGCCAGCTTCCAACAACTTATCTATTATTTCCCTAAAGATCCACAGCTTAGAGGGAGGACATTTGAAATGCCGATCTCGTACCGAGATGTCTTCGGTAAGGGAGAACTTGTACGGGAGCACACAGCATTTCCCTATTCTCAGACTGATGACCTATGATGTATGATCCGGCGGTTTTTGAGACGGAAAATGTGGCAGTTTCTGATGTTTCTCCTAATCTTATACAGGATTTCCCTGAGTTTTTTGTGAAGTTACGCCAAGCCCAGGTGGATGACACTTTCTGTAGCTAGGTTAAGATGGACCTAAGTGGTAGTGTAGTACTTCCTTATGTTATGGAAAACGGGACATTGTATTTTACAAGAAAAAATGTACGTTGCTCGCAAGATAGTAATTCCGGAATCATTGAGGAATATGGTTTTATCGTATTTTCACGATTCTGTGTTCGGTGGTCATCTGGGCGTAAACAAGACCTTTATCAAGATTGCTGAACATTTTGCCTGGCCTAGTTTAAGGGACGACGTTTCAGATTTCGTACGTTCTTATGTCCTATGTCAAAAATGTAAGCAGGCTCAGCATGCTAACATCGCGAAGGTGGTAACGCAGATTCCCCAGGCGTCTTAGAGCACTGTTCATCTGGATATATCTGGATCCTTAGTTTGATCTAAGAAGGGTAATGTGTGTATTTTACTCGTGTTGGATAAGTTTACTATGTTTGTCATTCTGTTACCACGGTGTAACATGAAAACCTCGTTAATTTTTAAAGCGCTTACTGTTAAGGTATGGAAAGTGTTTAGTGCCTCCGTTGAGGTTATGACTTATAATGCTAAGTACTACACTTAAAATATTTTTAATAATATGTGTTTTCGCTGGGCTATCAAACATTTAACTTCAAGTCCCTACTATCTGAAAGGCAATCAGGTAGAAACATTTAATTCGAATCTGAAGGCTTGTTTAACAATTTTATATAACCAGGACCATACTAAGTGGGATCAGGATCTTGATGTTATAAATGTAGGATTCAATAGCGCTTCGCATGATTCCACGGGAGTTCCTATTTCACTACCTTTTCTTGGTCGCCCTCTTAGCCGTCTAGAATATCCCCGCCTCTCCCCCCCCCCCNTCTATGTTATGCTGATCGTAATCGCCTGCTGGATGAGGTCCACCATAGGCTCGGGGCAGCGAACCTCAGGTAGTAGCTAAAATGGATCATGGCAGGTTGCCAGTAAATTTCAAGTTAGGAGAGCTGGCCTTCTGCAAGAACTGCATGTTGCCAGATATGGGGCAGGATATAACTGGGAAGCTCATACCTAAATTTTTTGTGCCTTTTAAAATTAGTACATTTTTAGGGCCTAATAGAGTCAGACTTGTTTAGCCCATCACTAATCGCTCCTTTAGAAAGGCGCACGTATCTCAGTTAAAGTATAATCAGCAACGCAATTAATTGTTTCAATATTTGTGTGTTTGTATCTGCAGTTTGGCCGTTTCTTGTTTTGAAATTGTAAACGTATGTTGTTTCTTTGTCCTCTATCCTGTGTTATTGGAAATTTTCTTTCCCCTTTTCTAATCCTTTATTATTTTCATTTATTCCCGCCTTCCCACCGAGCCACACCGAGCCCACCCTTGTTGTCGTCGTCGTACTGCAGTAGAGCTGTTAGTCTGCTGCTGGAAAGGCGGAGCTTCAGATGGTTACTTCTTCAACCACCTCCCTGACGCTGGCGTGATGCCGCACCTGGTTCTGTAGAAGAGAAAACTCTTTTGGCGCTGAGTTACCTTCGCACTTGGCTGCCCACCATCCCCGGGGACAAACTCAAAAAGAAGCTGATCAGTCCTGGTGTCATTGTTGAAATTTTGGACTGTCCTGCGTGTAACATCGAAATCAATCTATGGACTTATTTCTTGTACGATTCAGTTTATACTTCTCTGTGTCAACGAACTATTCTACTAACTGTTTCATTGTGTATTGTGATTTTCATTTTGATGTTTCGTCAAGATGTTTGTAAATTGGTCGCCAGAGCACAGGTTTTTGGGTGGGGGTTGCGACACTAGCGCTCTTCTCGCAAAACATTTTCATTGCTTTCAACTCGACGTGGTGGTATACTCTTTGTTCGGCTCGGATACCCTCCTCTTTACACTCCTCTTCTCTCTCCCCCGAATTTATCCTCCTTTCGTGAGTCTTAATTTTTTATACGATTCAGATAGTTTATTTAAGCCATTGCACGCCTCGAGCTCTTCCTACTCTACGCCCTGCCGTCGCCTAACCGTGTCACCTGCAGGAATCCTCCACATTGTTTGACTGCCGCACTTGTCCTGTAGGACGTCGAAGCCGCGATAGGGCTTATTTTTATTTAGTGGTTTTACCTGAGCCGCCTAGCATTAGGGCGTAATTAACGGTGAGTCGTGGACAAATTTTGTATTAGTTGGGCAGTTTTTAAATGTTTTACTGTTTGTGTGCCATAGTTGTGTTTGTCTTGGGTAAGCAGTAATGCTAGAGTTTTTCAAAATTGTGGTTTCGGTTGACCGTCTAAATTCTGTCTCGGTTTGAACTAAAACTTTTTGTCGCTGTGTCTACTTGTTTTTACATGTCGGCTATTGTCTTGCTCACTGCCCAATCTTTTATGTAATTTTGGTGTCCACGACTATCGCGTTGGGCTCGTGTTTAATCTGCAGAATTTTTTTTTTTGTTGGAGCCTTGACGGGTTGTTTGTCTGCATCCGCCGAAATGTTAATCCTTCTAATAGTAATTTTAATATTTTCCTTTCTTCTTATGAAACGGAGGCTTTACTGGGTTTAAATAGCTGCCCTCCTCTCTAGTTGCTCAATTATTTATATCTAGTCTGTTTTATAATAATTGTTTTATTATCTTGGCATTTAATAATGTCTTCATTTGAAGTTCTTGCAAATTGTATTATTCATGTTTTGTGATCAATTTATAAATTTTATGTGAATCAAGAAGGAATTTTCATTGTAATGCTTTTGTATGTATTAATGTCATGCATGATCGCTTAGAGGCACCTTCCAGAGTTTTGGTGTATAGTTATTTGAAAATATATAACTTTTAATTCATTCTTGTCAATATTATTTGTGCTATGGCACAATGGTGGACTTGTCATTGGTTTATATAATTGTTATGACATTAAAATCATATTCTCTTTGAAAAAACGAGCCCAGTGATATGAAATACTAAATTACTTATGCCCTTTAACTATTTCATTATAAAGTTAATTTAAATAAAAAATGTTTTAACTATTTTATTTTATTGACTTCTTAGTGTAGCTTGTCGGTTGTGAAAGGGATCAGTAAACCCCAATGATGTTGTGCACCATAAATGTCGTAGCAATGAAACTTTTTCCTTTTTTTAAATTTAGATAAGCTAATTCATAAGAGGTCGTGGAGAGGGTTGTTGGTTTGGAGTGAGGGGATGTGTGGGGGTGTGTGGTAAGGGGATGGGTGTTAATTATTATATTTTATTGGAATATTCCATATATATTTATAAAAATTACTTTAATTAAGTAATTTTTAGGAAATTGTTTTTAAACTAATTTTTTGGGTTACAAGTAGTGGCAAGGATACCTCGATTGAATATTTCTAAAATTACATGAAATTAATGGAAAAAGTATAAATATTGAATTATGATCTTCAGCGACACTCTAAACCGATATAATTATATAAAAGGTGGCTGGCCCATACTTTTAAATTTTTTTTCATTCTTGTGTATTATAGATGTTTATGGAAATAATATTTATCAAAATAATTTTTATTAGAATGTTTTTAATGAAAATTAATTTTAGATTTACGTGATTGCCGGGGTGGTGGGGGGAGAGGGGACGAACTTTCAATAGAGCAGCGAGCCCTGACTGTGACGCCTACCAATATGGTGGACAACTGTGACCAATATGGGTGCCCTAGCTGTGATGTCAACCAAGATAGCGGATTGCTCCTGGCTCCTACATACCAGATGCCTGCACCAAAGGCCCCAAATATATACTCCTCATGTGCCTAGTAGATCAGGTATCGGCCCCAAGAAATTTGTACCATCCATATTATTTTATTTTTTCCTCCTGTGTTTAATACTGAACATTTTATAAAACACCAGCATACATTTTCAACATATATCAACACGTAAAGTGACAAGTTTTTCACGAAAGATATCTTTGTGTGGCAATGATAGAGACCCTTGACATTGCTCTAAATAAAAAGATCTAAGTGGTAATTAATTCTAATAACAATTTTTGATCACATCGTAGTTCCGCACAATACTTAGCCCAAAACATTTACTTAATCATTTACTGCATATTTTATATTCTTTGATCTGATTCACTGCAGCTTCATGAAATGACATATATTAAAGCAGGAATACAGCGACTATAAACATCGCCCTTTCTCATAATTTGTAAAATTACATCGTCGAAACTGTAAAATATTATAGGCTCTCAAATAAAATAGATGTAGTGCTATTTTCTCTCTTTACAGTTATTTCACTGCCAGGAGATAAATCCCGAACTTCAACTCACAAAGATTTGCCAGACAAACTTAAAGGTCTTTTCTGGTTACTTAATGCTGTACTTTTTTCTTAACGCCTAATAATCGGCTACCAGTCTTAGGACATAGGCTAAATTATATCGGCCCATTATTGCGTCAAACGTTAAGGGAAAAAATTCCTCTCCATATTGGATTATTGATTTTTCTAGATTGTTTATGATTTTTAAAAGAACATTCCGAAAGTACCCCTATTCACAAATAGCAGTGCAGGTATAGCGACAGAACTATGGACTCATAATTACGTCTCAATATTGATTTAGCCATATTATGGCAGAACCATCTCCTTACCATTGGGTAGTTGTGCTCACCGCACATCACAAGACTCAATGATTATTGTGGGGTCAGCAACACCGCTTTTGTATCATCGACGCATGGAAAAAGTTCATATGGACGGATAAGTTGAGGTACACGATGGCACTTGCCGATAACAGGGTACGAGTGTGTCACCAAGCACATGAAACGAAAAATACATCATGTCAGCAGGGTAGCATTCAGGCCGGTGGTGGTGGTATCCACGCATGGGGACTGATTACGCAGGATGAAATGAGTCCCTTGTTAAATGTCACATCGTTCTTCACCTTTTAACCATACAGAAACCTGCTCGCAGATCATGTGCACAAATTTTTGTGCCTGCAGCACTCTGCAGGAGACACGTACCTACGGCAAGAAAATGCACCCACCCTCCGCTCCCGAATAGTGGCCGAGTGGGTAGATGAACACTCCATGGACATGAGTTTGCTTGCATGGCCCCCGAGGCCACCTGACCTCAGCCATATCGAACACATCTAACATGCCACCGAGAAGGATGTACGTGCCGAGGAATCTGCTCCGACCGATCTCCGTGCATTGTGGGAGGCCGTATAGCTGTCATCATTGAGTATGGCTCCCGACTGCTTTCCGCTTTCGTCTTGGGAGTCAATGCCACGAGGCATAACACCCGTCACCAGAGCGAAATCGGGTGCTACACGCTGCTAGGTAATATCGCCAATTCACCTGCTGATAAGTGTATAAGATACTTAGTTTACCGGTAGTATTCTACGTTGTACCACTACGCCAAGAGGGCATTCACGAGAAAGGATATTATCTACTTGGTTTGTAAAATGAATCTCGATCCATCATCCCGTCACAGAGAAAAGCAGACCTTAGTTGGGACTCTTTATTATATGCTCCTCTCCACCCGAGCCCACTCTGACCGAGTGAGGAGGCCGCGGTGGCTGAGCGGTTATTCTGCTCGCCTCTCACTAAGACGAACCTGGTTCTATCCCCAGTCGAGTAACTCCAGGATTTTCGCATGTGGGAATTGTGCCGAACGATGCCACTGGTCGGCGGGTTTTCGCGGCAATCTCCCGTTTCCCCCACCCTTTCATTCCGCCAATGCTCCGTACTTACCTGAATTACCCTGATAGGCTCTCAAGACCTCGCTGTTAAGAGCCGCCAAAATATCTTCAATCACTCACTCCTTACCGAGTGAGGTGTACAGTGGTTAAACTTTAGACTCACATTCGAATCCCGGTCCAGCCATTCTGATTTCTGTTTTCCATGGTTTGACAAAATTCAATTCAGGCGAATGTCGGGATAGTTCCTTACTACAGACCATGGCCGATTCCTTCCCTGTAACTACTTATATGAGCATTTTGCTCCTTCTCAAATAACTTCGCTGTCGACGAGACGTTAAGCCCTACCTACCGAGCACACTCGTTAATTCTTTGCAGTCCTGCACTCGGAAAATTACCAAAACAAATACATCACTCTAAAAATCCTTGGAAACCCACTTGCCAAGACAAATTTTTGTAAAACTTAAACAGTTTTCTTATAAAATCTGCAAAACACAACTTTGTAATATTACAAATGATAGCCTTGTATTACAACTTACATTACTGAGAAGTGTACATAAAAGTATTTCTTTTCTTCTAGAAAACAAATTTGATGGATGAATAACAGAGAAAAACTAAACAAAATATTTCAAATATAATTTAAGAAAAAATTTACACCATAGCAGCACGGGGACTACAGCCAACACTCTTTGAATAACTAGCCCGCACCCTTAACCAAAAGACCAACTTGACTTACGTAAACGTACCACTTATTTTTATAGCAAATATAACTACGATTACCTGCAAAATTTGAAGGAAGGTGTTTGATTAAGATGAATACGTTTATTTAATTGTAAGAGTCCTGCTGTTAATTTGAGATATTTGGATGGCTCTTAAGAACAAGGTCTTTAAGCGCGGGTGAGCGTGGAGCTGGTTTAAGATGGAGCAGCGGTGGAATGTAAGGACAGAGGAAACAGGAGTACCCCGAGAAAATGTGCCTGCGAACGGCAACGTCCACCACGTTTGACCTCATGCGGAATTCCGAGTGTTCATGCCGAAAATATAACCCAGTTTACATTGGTGGGAGGCGAGTACCACCGCGGACCTCTTTCGCCACGCGAGATAGTCTAATGGCGATGAAATATGTTCTATTGTAGCCAATAATAATTTATTTTCTGGTCATTGAGGAAGCCAGGCTACAGAATACTTAACGAATACAGAAGTGAAACCGTTCCTTGTACCACGAACTCCAGCCGCACACGTCAGAAAGTTGTCAGTACTGGCCAACAACACGTCGGAACAACACCATTAGACAATAAGCACATCCTACCTTACTTGCCATCCGACAGCCTAGCCAAATAAGTGATGATCCTCAGCACGCGCTAGCCAGACACAAGACTCGCTTGCAAAGCATTACACAGGGAACCAGCAAATGGGCACGGCCGCATCAAAGAAACCATCACGCCATTTCACTTCTGTTCATGTGTCTAGTCTGTGGCCAGGCCATGCCGCGCCGTGCAGATGTGTACGGATACGTCTTTCGAACACACATTAAATTCGTGGCGCGCGCCGCCTATCGCAGACAAGTAACATCAGGAACCACGTTCTATGCCTAGGCAAAAGGCTTTTGAAGTACATTTTTACATCGTCTTCTTTCCTTCCTCCAGTCAACTATTTTTGTAGGCGGGCGTGGATGGATTTTTTCGTGTGTAATGCCATCCTAAATATGTGTATTTTGATTTACACTGTGATTTTGTTACAATCATGCTTATATTATTTTTACGCGAGTTCTTCTGACTTCACTTTCTACATATTAAACTTAAAAAAAGCATTCCCTCTTTATTTATTTCCAAATTACCGCAAGTGTTATGATTCTGTGTTAAATTGTTGAAGTGGCAAAATTTTTTCTTAAGCTTTAAAGATATTTCACGATAATTTTATCATAATATCAATAAAAATTTGTTTAAAATACAAAACCAGTCTAAAATCACATTCAGTTATTTTTTATTCCACAATTGAAAGGATTTTAACCCAAAATCTTGAGCATACGATATTCAAAATATTACAGGTCAAAATGTTTAATTTATGATAAAGTGTTTTTCTAAGTCATAAAAACACCAAGGAAATTTTTTTCAATATCGCTCTTTGTTGGCCTGCGATTATATTTTAATTTCTAGTTATTTTTAATTTAAGTGTTATTGTAAATCTAAAATTAATATTGTGGGTGAACTTCATAGAGGTCTTCAATTAAAATGTTTGCCTTATCGCGATGACCTCAACGTTTAACTGGAACTGTAGATAAACATGCAATTATGAAAAACGTTTGAATTTCTACGTCTAAAAATACAAAATAAAAATTCCCATAATAGTCTAAATTACCGCAATTATTGTTTGCAATTAAATTTTGTAGGCTTTTTACTACATTACTTATACTGCTATTTTATGTAATATTATATTGTTATTGTAAAATAAACCAAAAATATAGAAACCGTGTTTTGATACTTGATCGCCCTTAACGTTATAAATACCAGCCGTCATGAGCAGAGATACTTAGCAAAGGTTGATTTTAAAAAACTGTGCAACCGCGTAACTGCCCTAAATGTAAGTGGTGGTCAATAGGTCCACGGAAGTGTTGGACCTAAGTGCGTCTCAGTCCTGATCCCCGTAAGCCTAGCTACGTAAGTTGCTGTTTTTCTGGGATTGGGCAAATATGGTCGCGATTGGGACCATTCTTGCCTCCTATGGGCCTTGTTACCTCCCATTGTTCATCACATGTATTACATGAGATAGGGTTACATTTTAACATTCCTCATCGCCACTCATTTCTGTCACCAAACTCCATTCCAGGATGCCACGAGACAAACATGGACGCCTGAGAAAGGGTAGAGCAGAGCATGTTGCTCTCTCGGAACTGCTTCTGCGCATGTGCCGTAATTACGCGCTCTTTACTTCTGGACTTCTTGTCAGTCAAAAAAACGATTTTTATGTATTTTTGTACATCTCCGAGTGCAGGAATGCGAAGATTATAAGTATTGGCTCGGTTGTAGAGGGATGGAGGAGAGATAGTACTGCACGCTCGCAGAACGATACGCAGCCCTTCACCAGCTCGGTTAGATTATATGAAGGGAACTCCCACGCCATCTCTCTTCCTCGTGCGTAACTATTATGATCCAGCACGGCTCATTTCGCTCTCCTTCCGCGGTGGGAATTGGGGCCTGCTCATTTTGCGCTCCGCTGAGCGTGTAATTAGGTCGTGCGGTCGCCATGCCTGACTGGCGTTCGGCAGGTCTCGTGTCCAGTCCCCGACCTGTTAAACTGGACGGATTGTTGCGCTACTCTAACTGGTTTTTCTCACCGCTATTACACACGACCATGGCCCTCGGCTCGTGCATTTGCACCTGTACACACCCTCACTCCATGTTAGGCGGTTTGTATAATCATCTCTTGCACGCGTTCCCAAGGCGGTAGCAATACTGTAACAGGCAACACAGAATATCTCTTTACCAACCATTGAAGTGCGTGGGACTAGCTACAGCGCTGATCCTGGTATTGCGGGTATGATGATGCAACATATTTGGTAGCGCTATATTCAGTCAAGCTAACATTTAAAGATATCATTTATTTTATTCAATATATTCAGCACACACATTTCAGTACGCATAAATTCGTTATCAGGTCACGCCGCGAGGGCAGCATCGTCGATTTGTCTCTCGAGAAAAGCAAGACTGCTTTGTATAGTATTTTACAGACTGTCCAATGTTAAGAGAGCACTTTTGAAATCAACCTTTGAATACGTTTGTTTTAACGGGAACACTGACAGGCATGCAGCTAGTAGAGTTAGTAACAACGCGACGGAGAGAAAGTAGTTCCATGACTCAGCGTTGAATTGAAAGTGTTAGCTAAACCATTAAACCATTGCTAATATTTAATTGATTTTGTTCGCTTAAGTTGTTTTTTTTTGTGCCTATAAGCGTGTGAGTAAATCAATTTCTAAAATATTTACTTATCCAATAATTTCACAGGTTCACTTGCCCAACATATGAATAAAGTGATCACGCCCACGACAATTTTAGTTTTACATATGGAGGAAGAATACACAATCTGCATACAAGTAGGCCTTAAGCAAATCTATTAAAATTACCCAGTTTACCGTAAACAAACTATACCGTATTTGATAGAATGATCTATTCCGACGGCTCTTTTTTGACCTAGTTTAATCGCGTGACTCTCCGTACTCCATACCAAACTAATACCGGGGCAGTTCCTTCATATGGGGCTTCCAAATTCTCGCCCATAGAGTGCGCAACCAGCTGCGCAGTAACCCTCTCTGTGTTCCAGAATTCAATTCAATAGCATTACCAAAAAAACGTCGATAGATAATGAGGTTATAACACCAAGTCCTCTCAGCAACTAAAATGTATTCAACTTAATCAAAGTATTTTATTCATATAAAAGGGAAGGTCTGTTGAAAATTTAGACTTAAAAAAATACGTTCATCGCCGCTAGCCATGTTGTTTTGACACGTATATTGGCGACGGTTGAGTCAATGTTGTGGACATACGCAGAAGACTGAAATCGTCCTACCTCATATTTAGTCTATTATTCACGCTCGCTGGATACAATTAAATTTATGTACGTGATTATAGACAAGATTTGATGGGCCGAGCAGACACTTATGAATACTTTAATCAATTTCCAAAAAGGAAGCTGTGAGAAGCATTCTTCTTGATAGACTGCACTGGCAGTAGCCAGAAAATTAAAGCTCTCTACTGGCGACGACCAACATTAATATGCATCAAAAGCCAACTGAGTTGGCTAGTGTTGGTTTATCACCTCACCTCAGTACTGTCCATATGCTTAGTTTGGAAATAAAAGAATCTTTAATCGGTAATTATTCTACTCTTGTCACTGTCATTCCAATATTTCCCCTAAAAAAAATCTTGAAATGAAAATAGAACCGCGGAGGGAGTAAATACGTGTTAAATTTTCATTATGTCATCACCAATTAATTATTAAGTTAACTTTAAATAAAACTATTAGAATTTAAACCTGCTGCAAGTAACAACACTTTCGAATTAGGCCATATATATTCTTCAGTTGTGTAATGCAAACGTCTCTCTGTTTTCCTTCCCCTCTCTGAAAATACATGGTACAAACGTGGAAATTACAGGAAAGAAGGAGGGACGTTAGGAACAATAGGGAGAGGTTAAAATGACTAAAACTATCCGTTTAAGTCTGCATGCAGGTCACCGGTTAGCAACGACGTTTCATTAGTTTTTCTGTCTCACCTGATTTGCTGTCAATGACGTACATTCCTGCTGCTGAGTGAGTCGAACATCAAAGTGCTATCTCAATTACAGTTGTACGATTTCGTTGTTTAAAATTCTGGAAGAAGGAACAAAATTACTGAAGTAATTTAATTCCCTACGGTTATTACCACACTTTTGGCAGTTAGTTAACAAATTTTCATGTTAAACAAAAGTATATAGTCAGACATTCTTACATGTTCAATACATGAACATCCAAAATCTTTCCCTTGATGAAATCCGGTTGGATATCGGAAAATAGAGGTAAACATTTTGGCTACAAAGATTATTCTTATGAAGATCTACTTGCAAGATCTGGCAAAGCTATACTGCGGTTTACAGTTTTTATTTTTTAATAAATGTAAGTTTTGAGATACTTTACCTGTCGCGCTACGTAGCTCGTACTGTTTAAGCGCTGCTTTAATAAGTGAAGGTTCTACTTTTATGTCTTATTCTACGGGTTTCTTTCCCGGTTTAGAGATGTGTTGATATTGGTCATTTCTTTTTGTTTTATATTATATGTAACGTATTTCTCTTAGTTATTAATTTTAGACATTTTAGGAAGAGTTTTCTGTACCTTGTCAGGTACCGACCGAGAAATTCTTCCTCAATATTATCATGAGGTGCATAAATAATAAGTCCTAAGACTATGAAAATAATAAAAACATTTTGAAAACTTATTTATTTTTAATAAAGACTGAAAAATGTCACTATCACTGTCATTATCGTAGGATTTCTATTCTTGCATAATTTAAGGAACATACTTTCCTTTCATGTATTTACTAACTGACCCGGCGGACTTCGTACCGCCTAACAGTCAATGAATGTCGTGTTAACTTTTAGTTTAGCTTTATTTAGGATTTTATTAACGTAAAATAACATTAATACTCAAAATGTATTAAGTTCAATAGTTTATTAAGATAATATATATAAAGAAAATAACAAATTAATAAAAGTACAAAAATAAAGTATTTTAATGGCGTGTCTGCTGTCTTTTGCTGCATGGGTTGTACTCACGTTAATTTTCTTCTGTGAAGCACCTTGTGATATACGACATTTTTCGTTTTGTTATCAGGCGCAAGAACAAATAAAGTCGATGGGTTGCCGACGCGTGAACATGCCACGTATAATTGACCATGAGAAAAAAATACATTTTCTAGATTCAGACCACAAACACTAAAGGATTGGCCTTGAGATTTGTTAATCGTCATGGCGAATGCAAGACGAATCGGAAATTCAAGTCGTTTAAACTCAAAGGGCATATCGGCTGGGATCATAGGAATCCTCGGAATGAGAACTTCCTCATCTTTGAATTTTCCTTTGAGTATCGTCGCGTGAATCACATTGGTCATCAGTTTTCTTATCACCAAACGCGTTCCATTGCATAGTTTTGGTTGGTTTAGATTTTGAAGTATTATTACTACCGAGCCAACCTTCAGTTGTAAATTGTGCGGTGGTAAGCCAGGCACATCCAGAGAGTTTAAAAATTCAGTTGGATAGTTGGTGGCTTCGTCTTCGTTTATTACACAGACAATAGATTTAAATGAATGCAGATTACCAACGAATTGATTCTGAATTAATATATTTAAGTCATCACATATTTGTTCTTAGCCACCAAAATTGCTCTCTCATTCAACCATTTGTTATTTTTGTGATTAGCAATGATGTTCGGGAACACTTTCTTGATGAGCCCGTCTTTCGATGAGATGAAATTGCAAAAAATCGGAGGAAATGAAATCAATCCGCTCGATTCGTCGACAGGAACATGGCCACTACCGATAGTCAGCAATTGCTTGGAGAAATCTCCAGCAGATGGATCGTTCAGCAATGCAACTCTCATGTTTGCTACCAGCTGAAGTTTCTTCACATAGCGCCACAGATTTGATGATTTAAGGCAAGCGTTTATTTCATTGGCAGCAGTCGATCTTGGAATGACTGGCAGTGTTTGGCGGAAGTCGCCAGACAGTAAAATCATTGTGCCTCCAAAACATCTCGAGTCATCGCGCAGATCTTTCAATATTCGGTCAAGTGCTTCTAATGCGCGTTTGTGCGCCATTGTGCATTCGTCCCAGATGATGATTTTATATGCTACTAAAACCTTGGCCATTGCGGAGCGTTTCGTAATGTTACATGTCGGTTGTTCAGTAGATTGAAGGTTTAACGACAGTTAAAACGCTGAATGAGCTGTACGGTATCTTTCTAACAATGTGGCCGCTACTCCAGAAGAAGCAACTGCTACCGCAATGTCGGATCTCGCTCGAACAGTGGCCAAAATCAATGACACGAGGAATGTCTTCCCATGTTCTACCGGGGGCATCCAGGAAAAATAAGCCACCATTTCCCTCATCAATTGCCTTGATTAATGTGTCTTACACTTCTTTCTGTTGAGGGTTCAACAGGGGCACATTCGTTTGAACTGATTGGTCTAATTCATGTCGATTATATTCACGTTCTCGTTCTAATTTTCGAATAAATGCGTCATTCATTCCTCGATCTGGGGCTGGACTTTCCTAAACTGACTTACAAACTGCCGCACATGAGGTTACACATGCCTTCGATCAAGAGCAAAGCCTGGTTATACATCTGATCATTCACCTCAAGATCGGGATTTCTTGAACTGACATGAATTCTATGTAAAATGTCTTCTGACATGTCATCTTTGTATTTGTTCCACAGGTCACGTGGATTCGATGGGAAGAATGTCGAAATGATGATAGCAAATAATGTGCGTATCTGACTTGGAGTTGCAGAAATAATTGCTTCAGCAATTGTCGTGTCCCAATTAGTATCGTTTTCAAGCAAATTGAGCTCTTGACATGCAACACGAAATGTTGGGCACACTATACCATTAACAGTTCGTAGTGATTCAAATATGTTGGCCCACGAACATTCACCAGCAACAACCGCAAATAGAAACATTCATCATTCTTCAGATGAACTGTGTAAATACGACCAAGAGCATTAGTATAACGCACAGCCAGATGACCAGGAACCACATTGCCTTGCTTCCGACGTTGAAATTTCTTCAATGAAGCCCTCCAAGTGTAATAATGTGGCATCTCCGAGTAAAGCAACGTTCGTGCAAAAGGATCGCTTTGGCAAATCTCAAAGAATCTGGTCAATGTTGTCGCTGGAGGTGCTTCAGCACGTTGAGCAACATTCTACACGGTGAAATAAACTCTTTGACCATTCTCCATATGCACCGCCAAATGTACAACAGTAGGATGACATTCGTGAATAGAGAATGCGAATATACGTCAAATCGCCTCATTGCAGTTCACATATCGACCAACTTGATAGCGCGTATTTTCATCGTTGGTTTTGGATGTTTGGATGACAAAAACCGCCATACTGCTGCCTTTCGTGACATATTTGCAGATGTATTTGATGGACTTCACCAAATTGCAATACTCAACGTTGCAGTGTGTCTTGAATGCTTTGGAAAGAAGTGTCGAAAATGGAACAATCCAACTGTTGTCGACCACGAAATCGATTCCTTTCACTTTCCTTGTAACAGTTCGACCGTTATCATCGGGTGATCGACGCCGATACTGTGGATAGCCATCGTTGCCAGTGATGGTCTCCGCCATCAATTTTCCTGGATAAGGTTTGGAACACTTGCAGTTTACCATGCACGGTGATTGGGGGTTGATGGCGCCACACGGTCCATGATTCATATTCGTAATTACATCATGTAGGTCTGGATCGGTTTTGAGATCAGGAATCTCGGCACATATAATATCATCTATTTGATCTGGTCGAATTCTTTCAACTTACCAAATTAGAATGTGTGCATGCGGCAAGCCTCTTTTTTGCCATTCTATTGAATACATCCAGTATCGAGTATTCCCAAAGACACGTTGCTTAACAATGTAGTTCATCAGCGACCGGATTTTTGGCTTGAAGACACGTGCGGTGATGTCGTGCCGATCACTTGATGTTTGTCCGGGAAGCAGCATTTCAACCATTTCTATCCATCGCGGATTACACGTAAAGGTNTAACATAAAGGCCGACCATAATGACGAACATATGTCATTTCATCTTGCGCATATTCATGCATATGACGCGTGCTACCTGTGTACGTCGCCGGTAGAATAGTCTATCGACCAAGATTAGCTGCATCTTCTTTGGTGCGTATTGCATCGCGTAAATGGATATACTCCTCTGAACACAGTTTGGCTTGGTTCAACCTAATGAAAGTTAGGCGCTCTGTTTCGATTTTGACGTACATATCGACGCAATATTGCTTTAGCAATCGACGAAATCGCAACAAATAGTTGTCAGCATTTTGATGAATAATCAAACGATATGCGTAATAATTCATCGAGCTAATCTTCTCGGTAGTTTCCTGACCTGTAATAAAATCAGTGAAATTAGTATCTTAGAAGAAAAGCTCATGTCCGTATTCCCTGAAGGGGTCGACAGAACCATGTGATTACTAAATCCCCTAAGCTCCTTTTAGCATATTTAAAAGGGGTTAAGATAAATTATTTAAGATTGTTTGCCAGCCCTTTTTGAAATGAAACTATGATATTGATACTCACCATTCAATGGATTTATCATCTTGATATTAAAGTGATATCCATCGTCTCCTTGCCAAAACATCAGCGGGTATTGCAACGTGTCATATGAACGGTGTGTTTCATATATTGTTTGCAGTTGCCCAGTATCGCGACGTGTAAGCACAATATCGCGTGTTTCAAAGTTTTCACCACCAATAAGGATTGCAACTTCATCTATTGTTGGAGCGTTAAATGTGCGTTCGTGTGCTCCAGCTGGTCGTTTATCCGCTCTGATCATGACTTTGTAGTCATAATTTGGCATGCGCTCCAACGCCGTCTTGAACAGCCTGACCAATGCATGATGTTCATGAAGTATTTGCTGCAAATCTTGAAGAATTGCTCTTTTCATTGCTGTGTTGATCTCTTGACGCTGATCAAGTTGTTCCTCCATATTGCCCATGAAGTATATTTGTAAGAATTTATACAGTGCATCTTCAAGATGTTGCAATGATCCAATTCGATGGTGAATCTAGCCTTGAATCTGTAAAGTTGAAAGCGAAGTCAGTATAACTGATTTATAATCACAATGTTTTTTCATGTTAGCATTCCTTATTTATTTTAGAGGCAATATATGAACTTCAGTTAATGTCATGTCAAAAATGTTATCCATGTAAAATGTATGAGAAAATTAATTTTTGTTATAATTATTTTTTCCGTGAACTTTTACGATGTTTAAGTAGCCTATATGTTATTCCGGGCGCAGACACATCCAAAAAATCTAAAATGATTGAAATCGTTCCAGCCGTTCTCGAGTTATAAATGGTGTAACTAACCCGACTTTGTTTTATATATATAGATCACTAAAATATTTTTTCATATATTCATTTACGTCTTCACACTGGGCGACTTTTTCTGGCCAAGGTTACTAAACCTTCAAAGTCTTAACTGAGTTTTTCAACGCCAATTGTTGCAAGTCGGAAGGTTAAAGTTGTATCCAAATAGTCGGTTTATACTAGTCAAGTACCTACGTATGTATACGCACTCTAATGTGTAATTGTCCAGTATGTTAAGTCCCTCGCAAAATGAAATTATTGTAGGCATTATTATGCCCATAGATACTTCAGGAAGATATTCGAGGGAAACAAAGGGAAAATGATGATCTAAAACTTTTTAAATACAACTAAAAGACATTTCGTATAACAGTATATAAATCAACTTTTGAAACGGTCATTCTTTATAATCCTCTAAACAGTCTCGATTGCTGTAAGTAAGCAAGTACGCCAGCAAGTACGAAAATTTGTTCATATACTAGCAATGTATAGAACCTCTGTGTACTATACGGGGAAATCAGACAGCGCTAGTAGGAACGTGGTGACGTCACATGCAGGGCCATGTTCGGACATGGGTAGGTATACTTTGAAAGAATCCAGACACAATCTAAATATATCGTCTTACTCACTAACTATCTAAGTTTAGGCTTAAAACTGACATATGCAGACATACCAATTGCTTACCCGCGAATCAAATTCAGAGTCTTAGGACCCGAAGGTGATTTAGCGACCTCAAACACGGGACTCGCCTCAAAAAAATCAGGTCCCCAGTTCGTCTTCTCGGCAATCTATATTCCCCTCTGCGAAAAATAGCCTACGCGTAAACAGGGATGGCCGGGATGGCTTCGCGTTGCGTCTACGGTACATACCGTAAAGAGAATACGAAGTAGATGCACTTGCTAGCTTCCATACCCGCCCCACCATTGTCCACTCCATCCCCACCTTCGTCGGCACCACACTTCCACCGTCACCATCTCCCTCAAACCTACCTCTCGCCCTGATAATCCTGCTCACCTATCTCATTCCCTCAACCCCAGCTAATATTACATCTTCCCAAATGAAAACTGTGTTGCCAGTATGGAGCTAGCTACAAGCAAACAAATATATTATATCAGGAAAGACACGTGGAACAATGAAAAGTAAAAGTGCAAAATAAGGTAATCAAAATTAATTTTAAAAATACGTGCACACATAAATAAATAACGACATTTCACAGCATTTATAATATATATTTCAAAATGTCTCCCTCGTCGATTCAAGAGTCGTTTCACTTCGAATCTACAAGCCACCGCAAGTATACAAGTATACTTCGTTTCAACACATTTTCTAACAAATAATTGTGAGAAACTCGATCGGATGTATCTCTTCTTCGTAAAAGTTGCAGCCGATGGATCCGCCATGTAGTTCTTCCAGGTAACACTTGCACGGGTACGAATGTCGTATGCGAACTACCTTGTACATTTCCGCCAACTAATTGTGCCTATAGGCCTTTTGGGAAGTGCCACATTGTTTGGAGATGCTCACCAAGTCGCAGTCCTTGCCTTTAGTTGTGTGCGCGTCCCTCCTCTTCGATTTGAATATCACGATTCGATGCAGGGAGTTGTCCTTGAGAGCTCCATGCGAGTGGTAGAGTGAAAAGTAGAAGTATACTCGTGAACGAGATTCGGCAATATCTCCAACCACTTGGGCCATAGTTCGTGCAGCAGCTAGAGCACTCACCTCACACTAAGTCGAACCTGTTTCGATTCCCGGTGGGGTAGCTCCTGGATTTTCGCACATGGAAATCGTGCCAGACGATACCACTGACCGGCAAGATTCCTCGGGGATCTCCCGTTTCCCTCGCCCTTTCATTCCAGTGCTGCTCCATACTCACCTCGCTTCACCTTCATTGGCTCTCAAGATCCAGATGTTAAGAGCCGCACAAAGCCCACCACTCCAGTCACTTGTAGTTTCCATTCGCAATGAAATGTCTTCTTCTATTTTGGCTTTTCTAATGCGGTGAAATCGCTCGACGATACTAAACTTAAACTCAGACTATGCGAAATAGTGATGTATGCCGCATTTTTTCATCAGAGCACAGAAAATTCCAATGAAAAGCTAGCATCCATCGTCAGTGTGAAGATTTTATGGCATGCGCCCTTCGCACAATACATTCATCATGGCCTCGAAGATAACGCTTGTATTCTTCTAATTGTACAGTCTTGGCCATATTTACTGGGAAAATGAGTCGATGAGGGTTAAAATGTATCTGTAACCTTCATTCGCTCGAGCAGAATCTTGCTTTTTAAATAAATAGGATTGGACATTATCGTCCAGCCGTTTCTTGATGTACTTTCTCATAGGATAAATTCTTCTGGCTGAACTTGGAGTTCTCCCGAAACTGCATATTTCATCATCTCACGACATAGCCATCTTCAACGCTTTCTTCTTAGATGGAAATAACATATTTGATGTGTAACCAATTGCCTGCTGTCTGCGAAGCGATCATGAGTCGCAACCTATCAATGAATTCCTTCGGATCGTCCCAAAACTCTAAACAGATCTTGCATTTGCAATAAAACTTCTGCTGAAGACCTGATTCAACTTCTTCGGCCAATCGTGGAAACGGTAATGCAAAAAAATCGAATGTCAAATGTATCATGTATGTTACAGTTTTATCGTTCACATAATGACCAAGACTGGACCGTAGCAGGTGTAAATACTTCTGCAAATCCAATTCGATGTAGTGCCCAGGATTCTTACAAAAGAAAAGTTAACACAGCCATTGTGTTATCTTCACCTTGTGGATGCCAATCTGAATCACACCTCCTAGAAAAAAACATTACTACCATGTTTCCGAAAAACCATTTATCACTGCAGTGTCACAAGCGTCTGCCGCCATTCCCATCTGAATAGGAAGCAATGTAATAGCCCAGCAGGGCACCTACCCAGGTCCAAGCTAACATGACCATGTCTGTTCTCGGATAGGCTGAAAATTTATCAGGGGCCCATCATCTTCATCGCTAGAGATACTTCCTCCTGATAACAGCATTTCTGGACTTATTTTACCTTTATGAGATGGATTCATAACTTCCACATTGATTTCGCATTTGCTATCGTTCCGTGGTAAAGCATTCTCCTTTCAATGGAGGGTTATATCATCGAGGCAGATGGTGACCAGCTTGAAAGCCTCCTGCCTTCGATTCTCGTGAACTAGTTGGATACTTTTTGCTAGTTGATATTTCGCGCGAATTGCTTCAATGGCTCGATGAAGTTTACTTCCCTTTTCGGCTCGGTCCATCAACATTCTATAATGGAATAAACACACGAGCACAAGTATATATATATATATATATATATATATATATATATNGGGATTTTATTTCCTCTCCAGTCAATTGAGGCATGCATCCAGTATTTTATTATATCTTGCAATATCTGTTTTTGTGGAAAGGCGAGAAATACTCTCCATTAGTTCGGATAGCATTGTATTGCACAGGGAGATTAAGTAGTCATGTCTCTGAGCATCCGACTTGTTGTTCAGGTCGAATATCCATGCCTCCGTCCCCTCTATGTGCTGGTCATTCCACCGAATATTCCACCACTTGATTTTTCATGCTCTCGGCCTTTTGTTCTAGAAATGACAAGTCCCTGCAAATATTGGTGAAAAGAGAATCCATAAACCCATCACAATACTGATCGAACTCCAGATCATACCTGCTATTTTATAGTCTTTTATAATCACCAATATTTCATACTCGTATTTCCAGTACAAACAACACATTTAACTCTGCGAATGTCATGTCCATATTGATGTGGTCATCTAACACATGATGCCAATTTGTATCTTCCATGCAAAACAGCATGAGGAAATTCACATTGCCGTATCGCAACTGTTTTGTCACGCGCGAATATGTCTAATTCCAGTACGCACTGTCCTCTTTTGCATGCTATCTCATGCAAAAATATTGTTGAATGCAGGTTTGCTGCTCGCATGCGACATTTTCGAAGACGAACACAGAGTTTGGTTCGTCTCGCCCAGATAACACCTTTCCATAATCACTGAAAGGAAAATATTTCACACCGTGTATGCCATGCACCAGAGGCTTGTATTTTAAAATGTACCCCTTCATATAAAACATATAATAAAAGGTGTCTTCCACATTCTGGCTTGCAGTGGCCAGAGATGTAAAGGAAATTTGTATTCCCACAGGGGCACATGTAGTGATGAACATCACCAATGCCATCGCGAAATCTGTACCCTCGCACATGAACTGTGTGATAACCCGAACACCCTGAAGGCAGAACGGTTTTTCAGTACCAATGCCGATTTCATGAAACTGGATACTGTTAGATCCATGTTGGGTTTCGAGGCTGGCGTGTAAAAAGTGTGTAAAATCATACTATATATGGTAAACCATATTTTAATAAACTGCATGTTGGTAAGCTGCAGCTATCTCAATGGTAAAACGAGTAATACCTGCAAGAGTTCGCACCGACAGTTCTTCCAGGTAATAAACTGGTCGAAGTCCATAAAAGCATAATTTGCTTTAATGTCAATGTGAGAATATCAGAATATTGACCAGAAAGATTTCAGATGTGAATAAATCTCTTTGCCCTTGCACCTGAAATGATGCGATCGGGTTTCGTGAAGCAAACCATGCATAAATTCGAGCATAGCACCAAAGCCAAGGCTGGTTGAGCTCGAGATACTAGTGAGCTAACACATACAAACGAGCAGATTCTATGTAACCTAGGATTGAAAGTGAACATACATAGAAAACTACATACTGATCACGAAACAGTGGACAGAATCCGAAGACTGAATCGACAAGTTTGAACTGCACTTCTACCAGTCTGACCGGTCTTTATGACCTCGGGCGAGAGATTTTTATCCTGATACAGCGACAAGATATTTAGGCTCTGCCATCGCAATGGTTATTGTCCATCCACAGTACACTCACGAAAGCCGATGGGATCGACCTTATAACCACCAAGTTAGTTTGCAATGGTATACTCCACATTTTCTAACATATATTATACAATCTGAATGGTATCACTACACACGAAACAAGATATATCAGCATTAACACCATATTCAAAAACTACATCTTGCTTACACTGAACAATGTCGGCTTCGTAAAAATGTCTGGGGAAGGGATGACCACTACAAATTTACCATCTTCGTTGAAGGCAAGTTAGAGGTGAGCATTCCATTATCGATGTTTTTGAACATTGCCGATGATTATAAGAAGGTCATAATAGGCACAAAATGAACCAGTAATTGATCTCGCCATGTTGGGAGTCTTATAAAACCCGCACACTCTCTCGGTTATACTGACCAACATAGGATGCTTCGTTCCCCAATGTGATTTCAAGCACCTACGAACACATGAAGCTATTGATCTATGTTAAGAAAGAAAAAAGCATAGATATAACCTTCAGTGGATTGAGTTCGGTTACCTGTTTGATCCTGTCATCCGCCATGCGAAATCACTCGGTCAAGAAGACATCTTCAAGCATGTAAAAATCTCACTATGGAGTACAGGCATCTCAAACCAACAAGCAACATTTCTCTCTGGACAAATCGTATTTCGACGACTGCATGGTCCAGAACAAACATATTTTTAACAACGAAAATTATTTGTACATAGACATAAACATTTTGTTTGTTCAAGAAGGATTTGCATTGCAGTATTATCTGTATCTGTATTCGCAATTTCATGTCTGCCATCATGAGCATAAATCGTACCGTATCGTGAGCCCCGAATATTTCTGCGAAAATGTGTCATTTCTGGTCTTCGACATGTCGAAATAACACTTGCTAGTTCAAATGAGTGTAGTTGTTTGTCATATAGAAATCGTTTTCAAGAGAAACATGCTTGCGAACATTGCTGCATAGGGTTTGTTTTTGAAAAACCCAGTAGCGAACTAGCCTGCTTCTCGAGGATGGTGAACATTGTGAGCAAAGTATACAAATCTTGGAGTATCTGGTTCATGCCTCATTTCACATCGAGCCTTCAAGATGCCTTACCAACAAGTGGGTAACATGATACATTACTTCCTGAAGGAAAATTCACGAAAACTAAATTATGTGGCTGGGACCAAGAAGAAAAAATGGCAAAATTATTTGTGCAAATGAGGTATGTAAATTACCGATGTCCAGATAGAATATGACACTCTTTTGCTGTGTAAGCTCACAAAACTCTACCATGACATGCAATGACACATCTGCGACACGTCCGAACTTGGCAGGAACCACATATGGAGGAATGTCCAGATGCTGCCCAAGTGGTGTGCTGTACATTTGTATTGAGATTCGGGAGTCCAAAACTAGATATGGGATCACTCGAATTAATGCGAGATTCCAATGAACGAACAGAGTTACAACAGGATTTATTTCCCATATGGTGGCACAGCCAACATACATCCAGGGCATATAAGTGGGCGAAATCAACATGCTTGTTTAATCACATCCCAGTGGTACGATCGTCATCACTGCATCATTATACTGTATGAACCTTTATGCGATTATCAAACCCGACTTTGGTAGTGTTGTATATTTTTTCTTTACAGTAGATGGATATGTGCGCACCTACATCGAGACATGCTACAGAGAGCGCCCAGTACTGGTGATTTGCAAATTTTTCATATGCTTATAAGTCATAAAAGATCAACTGGACTATCAAGGGCTTTCGGCCTGCATCGTGTTCCACTTGAAGTCTCAGACACAGCTGCCCTTCGCCATTGACTAGATAATTGATCAAGTCCAGAATAGCCAGCCTCATGCTACCATCAATACATTTGACTGCCTAGTGGAGCTGCCCTAGGTGGGATATGAGCCGTTGGTTCACTGAAAATGTCCAGAGCCTAGCAATACCTCCAACCAGATGACCAGATGCCAGCTAGTGCACTGTCGGTGTCGGGCACTCTGAGCATTCCCAAGACAGACGATGCTGTGCCTTCCAATGTATGCGTGGTTCTGGTGTCGAAATGGCACCCATACATCGATGTCGCTACCGCCCAGTAGAATGTCATCTTTGGGTTGATGATGCTGGTTCTTCAATGAACATGCCAGATTTTATCATGCCAGAAGTTTAAAGGGAAACTTTTAAAGAAAAGCCAAATCTGCAATGCAGTAACAATTGGCAGATGGCCAACCGAAAACCGATGATGCATTTGCTTAAGACGATGGACATCGCTATAATCCCACGACTGGTGCAGCCTTTTGTAAAATGCTGATGATTACTCTCATTTGTAAACGATTTAGCCATGCATGTGATAGCCTTCTACAGTAGTTCAGTGTTTACATTTTCAGTTATACGAGACAAATGAAATCAATATGGATCAGTTGGAAAATTTTGAATAAAATATTACATATGTTTGTGTTTATATGTTGTATTAAAAATGTAATAAATAATTGTTCTATGAAAATGTATTTTTTTATTCCACTACTCCTGCTCAAATAAACATTTCTTTAAAATAATGTGTCTAATCCCATGTCTCAAATATTATAAGTTTCAATTGTAATTGTATGGGACAGATATGAAAGAAGTAATAAAATGACAAAAACTCAGATCCAAAAGCATCCTTGTAAAAGTACTAACATTTGTCCACTCATGTGGAATAGGTTAAGCAGACATTGCACACATGAATTCATGCATACTTGCTTCCATACTGTTTTATCAGATATTTACCTGAAGGGTATCATGAAAACGGAGCCTGTACATGTGTTTGTATGTGTTGCAATGTTAGCTTATTTGCAGGCCCACACCTGCAGAGTGTTGGGTAGCCTGACCCCACACATGTAGATGCATACATTCTTCGATTAAATTTTCTCAGTTATATACCTACATGGTGTCCTGTAAACACAGTCGTCTCATATGCATGCATGGGAAGTGCGGTGTTAGCATCTTCACAGGTCCACACCTGTATCGTGTCGGGTGTCGGGTGGCCAGACCATGCACACATGCATACAAAGGAAGTACGGTGTTAGTTTTTGCGAGACATACTACACATATTTGATGTCGCCAAAAACAAGCCCTCCATACAAAGCTGCTAGCAGCAGGCAAATGAATGTGGGTAGGTACTCTGGCTACTATGTTTATGCAGAGCGAACGAATGATCAGGCCTCAATTATGCCTCAGAGTTCAAACTCAAGACGCACATCCAACAAGTCTCGAACTCAATCGAGAGCACTCCTTGTCCACAATTCCCCGTAATGTTAAATGAGCTTTACTGTCGAGCACATATGATCCAAAGCCGACAAAACAGATGGATCTGAAAATCAATTAAGAAGGCATTAACTTAACCTTCTACTTAATTTTTCAGCCTTGTTGACCACAATTCTAACCCTACTTGTAGCCACAGTTCCCAAATACATTCACAATTAACCCATTTCCTTTCTGTGCTGCAGTGGCCTAGATAAAACCATTATATTTTCATTTGGAAATAGAAGGTATTGAGGCACTCTCAGAGAATCCTACATGCCCTGTTCGCACAATAAGTGGTCCCAGATAAAAGGTCACTTTGTGCATGGTGAGGTTCAATTGCAAAATGGGTGAGGAACTCCATCACATAAATAAACCTTCAGACCTAAAGTAATGACGGTAAATGCGAAACCTCCATCTTCAGCTTAATCGGAGATACATCGTCACAACTGGACACCATAATAGTACAATGCGTTTCGCATATGACATTCGTACCCGCACTTGTATTACCTGCAGGACCTACATGGTGAAACCATTGTCGACAGCTTTAATACAGGAAGAAAGAGCTATAGAAGTTTCCCGATGTGTATTCGATGAAAGTGTTGAAAGTATGTAATGGTCGAGCGTACATGACGTGGCTTGGACCCTCGAAGTGCGAGGACTCTTCGCATATTTTTGGGGGGGATTTTGGGAGATTTTAGTTTGACAAAAGGATAGTTTTGGTATTGGAACACAAATTTCCGAAATAAAAAGGCCATTTCGAGGAAAAAATAATTAATTCTAAACAGTCAGGCATGATGAAATCCAAGACGGCAGATGAGTCCAGCTTCAGATCCAAACCAATGTAGCATTACCCCAGAAATGTATTATTTATAACCACTACAAATATTAAATTTATATAAATGTGGTGATTCTGTTGAAATGCCAAATACAATTAAACATGTTCATGACTGTTCGCCATGTGAACTTGACGAAAATGGGTCTACCTTATCTTTTAGTTAGTTGTACATATGCCGTTGTTCTCCGCAGGATATCGTCGAGGACTTCCGTGGACGCCGACTAATCTCTCTTAGCGACGCGCGAGCAAACACGTAGTTTCACTGGCGGGTAACCCTGATACTTTGCTGCCCCGCTTATATCCCGCTTCCTCCCGAGCTGCCCTCTAGCAACCCACTTTCTTCAACTCGCGTCCCGGCATAGAGCGCCGCTAATGAAGTCTCACATTGCACCGCAGTTCATGTATAACTGATTGTCATTCCTGCCAAAGGGAAGTCAGCAGGCGAGATATACATCTGCAGCATACGTGTGCTTGGTGGCAGTTTGTAAAGTGGACGGGACCATATTGGCACGCCGGTTATGCCAGATTACGTTTGACCTTTGCGAAACACCTATCAATACAATGTAAGCCCAAAATCTGTGAGTTACCCATTATACTAGGTTATTAATGGGATCAGCGATAAGTGGTGTTTCGTGGGGATAATCTGTAAAAACCTACCAACTAGAAAACTAAACCTGAAAAGAGAATAAACTGAAAACAACATTTAATGACAAAAAGACAAAAACCATAATATTAAAATAAAAAAAATCCTCTCATACAGATGTGCAAAAGCATTCCAGTACTTCTTACGAAAAAACCCTTAAACATACCAAAAAACATAAAATATACACTTACAAAATTAAAAAAAAAAAAAAAACCTAAAACATACAGTACATTGATAACGTCCATCGCATGTAAGAATGAGAACGAAGGTTATGAAAACATAACAGAAACGAATGTAAAGAAAAGTTATTTTTTAAGATAAAATTCGTGGAAAAATCCATAAACTACCTAAACTTGCTGGCAGTTTTTTTTGTAATCGTTTCGAACAAGTTAAAAAAAAAACCCTCAGACAGTCCCTACAACCAAAAATGAAAAGATAAAATTTGAAAAAAAAAAACACAATATATCCATATATATATATATATATAAATAAATTCAAAATTCACCAAAATCAAATTACATTTTCTTCCCCGGGATATGTCTCCGAAGAGTTTTAAGAATGTGTGACTTATCCAATTACTTTTTTTGCTATTGCACGAAGTGTTTTTGATTTAACAGTTAAGAATGTCAATAATATGCAAGAACTGCTAAAACTGTTGCAAATATCACCATATTTTATTGGAATGACTGTAATTGCCATACTTTTTGTGTATTATGTTTCGTATCCTGAATGAAAATTTATTCGGTTACCAAGCATTTTATGCCAGAACGTCAAAATTAATGAAAAACTCGTCTGTGGTGTTAGATTAAACCACTACATATTCAAAGATTTGTTGCAACCAATTAAAATCAGAGTATAGCAATGTACGGTAGGAAAGCAACAGGCATGAGACTCAGTTATTGAGTATAGATATACACACTAAATGGGATAGGAAAAAGCCTGACCTGTTTTGTTGTTAGTTCTTGGGCTGATGCAGAGGAGCGCTAGTGTTCTCGACTAGGAGGTAGCAGTCGGAATACCTTGCCACCCGTGCGGTGTTGTCAGTTTCACAGCCGGCAAAAGGAGGTCAACACCCTGGCCTTGGCTCTCCCACGTGTTCGTTCCAGTTCTGCCAAAGATGAGCCTGTCTCACGGGAGTTATCAGGTTTCGTTGCAGTTGTGAATACCCAAATCGTGATTTACTAGTGTCGACCATGGCATATGTTTCGTTTCTGTCGTAGAATTATGAGTTTGCTGAAATTTACTGCGATATCAACTGCTATGTGGTTTTATTTACCTCTGCGAAGATGAATTACGAAAAATATATAACTGACATTGATTTTAATTGTAATTTATTATGTTTATATAGTTTGATATAATTAATTAATTATACCATACATTATAATAGCGTTTTTATTCCGTTCTTATGTGAAAGGAAGTTGACAGGACATGATTGTTCACTAGTCGAGCAATATATGTTCGACGCACGAAGGTCTACAATGTGACTCAGTGTTTACAGTTTGGGGTTGCGATCTTCTACAAAGATGACTGTTCGTACAAATATACAGTATGTAAAATTTGTCGATTAAAGTGTCATTAAGTATGTGTCCGAACCTAGGAATGCACTTATGTATATAAGCATACTCCTCTCGGCTGAAAATTTACACATTCCGACAGGCGTATTTATTTATATCCGTTACAGACGTTAGCCAGCTGATAATATTCTGAACAAACATTTTGACTGAAAACAAATACTGAATCGGTGGTGGAACGTAGGCGCGTATATTCAAAACCCATTATGAGCTGTAGATGAAAAGCGAATGACGATTAAAGTGTTGCCATTAATCAATAACAGGGAGTTTTTCAAGACAGTAATAAATGAGTATTTGACGCAGCAAATGAATTTATTTATAATGTATTACTGCAACCTGTAACAACAAGAGGTTAATTTTATTGTAGCACTATTAATGGAATGAATAAAAATTAATTTTCGAATTTTCATAAAACTTTTACTCTCATCCATGCCTTGCCTTATTAAAAATTTGCAGTGTTCTCACTGCCCTGCATATTAACTGTAAATTCATTGCCACGCCAGGTTTATAACTCATCACGGAGAAAACTGGTTTTGTTTATTTTGGCTCGTCTATATCATTAAAGGATAAAGATTATACATTGTTAAGGACTTTTCTCAGTGGCCTTTTTCGAAAGTTAATGCCTCCAAACGACTCTTTAGAAAAATAAATATCAGGAATAACAACTATGAACTACACATAAATCGCTTTTCAAAATAGTAGCCTATGGGCTATAAGGGCGCGAGACGTACACACATTCGTTTCCCCGTGTACATGCGTAGGTCATTTCCCGAGACATGTACAACATTTACGAACTTGGACGAATGCGAATGCTTTATGAGTGTGCATCTTATTAAGTAGTTAACCTTACGCATACTGCATGAAAAGGACTTTGACGTTCACGTATAATTCTCAACTCTAACAGATGTTTCTTTTAAAGCGACAATATAATTTCCCTCTCTGTAAGATCCATGTTTACAATAATGATGTGCATTAGTGGTTTATGTCTGAAAAATTGGCAGATAGTTGCACAGCACACCATTTTATATTATACACTGAAACCTCGAACTCAAAATAGTGTGAAATGTTGACACTGAAGTTATTATCTGTAATGATCACACTAACAAGTGCATTTAAACTAGGCATAACAAATAGAGTCGCAGTATTCTACCTCAGACTACATTACAAATTACATTAATTTCTACACTAACCATCGGTTGATTGCAATTACTCGGTGCGAATCGCTAATAGTTAAGCTAAGAATGCAATAAAAAAAATATACATTAAGAACTACGCACTAAGCTCATATCTGTCATAAGGAAACACGTCTTCTGTATTTGTAGTTTACAATAAAGTTTTAATTCTTAATTCTAGCAAATGTAAACATGCGGCAAGCCTGTTATGATTACCTTCGTTCTTAAACTAATGTTGTACATAACAACCATATTTAAGCAGATCATACCTCAAAGCCAACATCTTCTATTAGAAAAGCTTATTTTTGAGAACAAATATAGTCGTTAGCATGTGTACACATACGACATTTAATATTGTTTTTTGAGTAACCGTTTCTCGCCAACACCGTCTGCTGTGTTCTGAGTGGTCATCGCCTCACAAGTTTCGCTTAAGATATAAACGATAACTATTTATTTCAACGCTTAAGGAGTTCCCAACAACGCACAGGACCTGCAAAGTTCTTTCGGAAACCAAAATATGAGGTAATACATATTCGTTTCTTCTTCACACGTCTTAAGGCATAATTTAACCTCTATATTTTCTATTGTAATCCCAGCTTTACTTCAAACTTCGTAGCTTACGCAAAATTAAAGTGTGCATGTGTGTTTAAAGGCAGTCAAAATAAATAATTTATTTGTTCATAGTGTACAATTGTTAAGAAGAAGAACAGAAATTATTTGTAAATATCTTCACTGTGTCAATATTATTTCATGTATTCTGTAATGTTTGTCGTTTCCTAACCTACAGTGGATCGTGATAACAATTTACCAACAATATGTAAAAATTTGAATTATTTGTGCCTTATGTCATATTTGCCAAATTATAATGTACTTTTCCTAAAACTAGTTACGTTCTCTGTAAACCATATTTTGTTAAAAAAATTAATACCTGTGTCATTAACAACCTCTCATTATGTTTGAACGATTATACTATACACATGAAATGTATTTTACATAATGTAAGATCATCTTCATAACGAGGAGTAATAATTCAAATAGAAAATTTAGTTTTGATTTTTCATCGTGGGTTTTTTCTTCTCATTACTATCATTTCACTAATACTTAACAGTTTTAACCTTAATATGTTAGTAAAATACCATAAGCATGTGGTGTGTCTTTTTTTCAAAACAGTTTTAATTTCGATATTAAAAAACGGTTTTATGAAGTTTCGCGTACCTAAATTATGCAAGAAGCGTGAGTCGTTTAAGCCGGCACTACACGATACCCAATTTCTGCTACCTTCTGTTATACCTATGAGCACAACAGAATGCATACATGTTTCAAACGTAGTTTCTATACCTAAAGTTCTAACAGAAAATTTTTAATGGCAGGCAAAATAACTCGCAGAGGGACAGGGATACAAATTCCATCAAATGTGATATGTAGGCGCTTTGTGGTGCATCCAAAAATTACTAAGATTGGTTGTTTCCCCTGAAGACTGCATATATTTAGGTTTCTAATTACGAGTACTATTAATGTATGGAAAATTATATGAATAACGGCACTGATTGTGTATGTAAAACAAGGTACTTTATTCATATATATGTATGACGGACATTTACGCCACTCATTAAAACATTAACAAATTATATCAACATTGGCTTAGCCAGGAATTTACTTATGGAGAGGGGAAGAGAGATTTATTATTTATATTTTGGACAAAATACGAAAGTTGAAATATTAAAAATTAATTGTTAAATTTGTTGATAATCAATGGTCTAATATACAGATATGGGACCACGCAATGCTATGAACATCCTTCATGTTCAATGGGCATCACACATTTGTTACATTAAAATATAAAATACTGTGTCATTTAAATATTTTATTTTCATTTTTAGGGGTATATGTCCTGAATTAACAGCCCCTCTTCCTTTCACAGTAAATGAGCATAATGATCTATCTTGTGCTTTCCGTGATTAAAAAGCTTTTACGGTTAGAAGGCTAAAATAAGGCAAAACTATCTCAATATTAAACTTAAGGATTTTATGTGTGCCTATTAACATTACTTACGCTACACAGCTCAAATTATCAACTATAGAAACCAATCGATTTGAAAAGCAAACAACAGCAGCTAGTCGATTGCACTGTGCTGTTACTTACGTATTATGGCTTTACACAAAGGAATTGTGGAAATAAACTTTTTCTGACGATAACATAAGTAATAAACAGCAATGGCGTATAACATAACAATTTTCGTTACACGACGGAGACTTGATCTCTAAAGCCTAATATGATGTGGCGTAGACCCGCGCACCAACCCATTCTGCTCAACAAACAGCCTACAAAATGACTGCGTGATATTGTATATACATTACATAAATTCACAATTATTGCGTATTTTATAAATATGTTTATTGTGTAAGTATGACAGTGTGAGAAATTTGCAACGTTTCCCGTTACTTACGCGTATATTAAGTTTCTTTTTGCACGTACGTACGTTTTACAGAGCCCATTTTCTCTTCGTAAACGGACATATACGGCTTGAGGTAGTTGTTACTCGGATTTCTGCCGTCTTGTCTATCCCGCCTTCGTGGCTATAGCAGACATTCAGAACACGTGCTACTGTTGTGGAGTTTGATCTGAGAGCGACAGAGATGTAGTATGTGTGTCAGTGGCAACGCTACCGACTTCCCCACGCAGCCGCCACGAAAATGGACTAGCGTTACGCGGTGTTTATACAAAGAATGACAGATTCTTACTTACTGGAGTGGTCAGAAACTTTAACCTGAGGAAGTCTATTCTAGTTATATCTTTACTCAATTACTCGGTATACCGAACTCCCGTAGAGCCATTTCCTAGAGCAGTAATGCGTTCGAGAAATGTGCTTTTGAGAATAGCTGAAGTTAACAGTGCATCTAAAACTACTGAGTATGAAATTTTTTTGCTTGTGGTTCATATATTTGTAAGTAATAGACGAAAAACAAAATCGCCGTATGAAATACGTATATCTCTCCCGTCATTTTCTGTTAACTAAATTGCATATATTACCGGCCCCCATCGCAAGGAACTTTCAAAGAACGAAGAATGGTTTCTTGTATACTTTCCGTAAAATTCATAGCAGAGTATCAGAAAAAACAAACAACCATCAGGAGGCACAATAGCGGAAAAGTGTTTTATTTGTTGGGTTTGTGAAATGTTTAACAACGTGATAGATTTCCTTGGCTTTTTTTGTGGGGAAAAATATTTATTTCTGATATAAAAACAATGCCTCAAAACGGGCACTAAACCAAAAATATTTTAAAACAATTCAGTTCCCTTATATAAAAAAAAANATAAAAACAATGCCTCAAAACGGGCACTAAACCAAAAATATTTTAAAACAATTCAGTTCCCTTATATAAAAAAAAAACCATTACGGTCATATAAAATTTAACATTACAAAAATTCACATATACATTTCTCTTACACCGGAATAAAATTACATTATATAAAAATTCCCTACGACTTAACTTAAATAACAAAATGTTTCTGGGTACCCATCCGCCCTTCCCCCCACCACCAGAGCTTGTTCGGAACATGATATCAACTGAAGGTCTTTGTAGCATTCTCTCCTTCGTCCCTGTCGAAACACAGCAAAATAGTCTTATATATTTCCAATTGCCGCACCCAAGAAAGTGTCTGAAGGTTCGGAGAACACATTCTTNTCTTATATATTTCCAATTGCCGCACCCAAGAAAGTGTCTGAAGGTTCGGAGAACACATTCTTCGCTTCTTAAACACAGGATATGGGGTATGCATGACATCACATGCGCCACGCATGCCAACAGTTGTCTCCTGCAGAGGGAAATGAATAAGGGGCGAAGGGGGGAAGTAGCAAAGTTTCGAGGAGGCGAACACGTGGCTCCGCGCCTCATACTTGTCACGACGCTCTGCTAAGCAGCGACACCGGTCAACAGGGCCGCCTGGGCCACCACACAAGTATGTGCTACGTGTCCGTACGTCTCCGTCCGCACATAACACGTAGCGTAGCTCTTAACGCCATTTATGACGTCTAAGTGTTCGCAAACGATGTGACAGCAGTCATATCTCCCGCTGTTTTCGCCAAATGCTGTTCCTCTGCTACAATCATGTTACACTACAGCTGATAATCCTATACCTGCTCCTATATGTCTATGGGCAAGTAACTTTTAACACTGGTGTTAGGAGTTCGAATCCCTCTTAGGCTTGGGGTTACTGGCGATTTTTCGAAAGTTATTTTACGTTAACGTAGTAAGTAAGCTTCATAGCATCTTGGCATTGGTGGTTCATAGTTTGATGCCAGGCGCTACACTGTTCAGTTGAAAATTTATGTCTTAAGAAAAGTGTGTTCCTCAAGTCAGTTAATTAAAGAGAGGTGAAACTTCAACTGCACGTGCTAGATGCTAGCAGCTTGGAAAAACGTCATTCGAGGCCACTGCATGCAAAAATATCATAAGCCATTTGCATTATTAGTAGAATTTATACAAAAAAATTTTCTTAAATGCTTTTAATATGATCCACAGGTTTTATTAACCACAAATTGTGCTGTGAATGAAGTTTTTATATTACATTCAAATAGGTTCCAGCTAATACGTATGCTGGCATTAACNCCACAAATTGTGCTGTGAATGAAGTTTTTATATTACATTCAAATAGGTTCCAGCTAATACGTATGCTGGCATTAACTGGCCCAAGATTTTACGCCATAATAATAGAGCTCTATGTTGCCTTGTTGAAACATGTAGTTCTGCTTCTATACACTTGCCTAGTATGTGGCGTCTTCAAGCACAATTTTCTCACGCCAGTGTTTGTCTATGTGTGTGCAGTGCCGCCCAACATAGACGACTNTGTGGCGTCTTCAAGCACAATTTTCTCACGCCAGTGTTTGTCTATGTGTGTGCAGTGCCGCCCAACATAGACGACTCGTTGAGCAGCTCTGACGTCATCGTGCGCGAAGGCGCCAACGTGACCTTGACGTGTCACGCCACAGGGTCGCCGCCGCCCAGCGTCAAGTGGAAGAGAGACGACGGCACCAAGATAACCGTCAACAAGTCCTTGTCAGGTGAGCCCGAGCAGCAGGATGTTGCGCGCTGTCCGTTTACTTTCAAAACAGTCAATAACATTCACGTGAGCCTTGGGAGATTTTTGTCACGCGCCGGCAGTTAACAAAATTGCATCCAGCGTTGTTGGTCGTCCCCGCAGCGTTGCGGTTATATTATGTGTGATTGGGAGTGTGGGTATATGCCACGGCCAGCCTGCCCACCTGACCTTACACCACTAAATTTATCCACGTGATATCACACCAAAAGCCGGGAATATACCGTATATGTGTGAACCGTTCTATATTTGTCAAGGATAAAATTTGAATGCGACTAAGATAGGATAACTCTTAGAATTTGAGAAATAAAAATTAAGAGAGAAATTCTTTAACATTTTTCAATCAGGCTGAAGGGGTGGATTTAATTATTGTGTCTATATATGAACGAGGGTTATTCGGAAAGTAAGGTCTGATTTCTTATAAAACATTAACCATCACAGATTTTTTCAAAAACAGTTTTTATTTAATTCCTTTCATGTTTCTCTATTTTTCTACATAGTTTCCATATTTGTTTAAACATTTGTCATAACGTTTNTTTATTTAATTCCTTTCATGTTTCTCTATTTTTCTACATAGTTTCCATATTTGTTTAAACATTTGTCATAACGTTTTAAAGCTTTTGTATGCCTAAGTCATAGATGTCTGCCGCCTGCGAGGATAACCAGTCTGTAACGGCTTCTTTCACCTCGTCACCTGTGTCGAAGCGCTTGCCTACCTAAAGGCGTTTGCCTGGGTGTGTAAATGCCGAGACCGCGTATCATGTTGTGCAGCAATGCCCTCGCACCCATGATGCGCGGATCTCTTGGCACGACCACCTCGTGGAGGTGGTAGCAGACCACCTTTTCGAGAAGGGGTTCCAAGTACGTCATGAACCAAGATATAGGACTACCGATGTACTGCGAAAACCTGACTTTGTGGTCTTCAAACCTGGCCAGGAATCTGCCTATGTTCTAGACGGCCAGGTCGTCCAGTGTCGAGGGCTAAAATGGTATTTTGACAAAAAGCGTGACCACTACGAGAAGAACCAGGACGTTATAAAGTCCGTGATGTATGTGTTTGGGGTGGCAGGGGTGACCGTACTCCCGATCACTGTCTCGTGGAAGGGGGTGTGGTTTCCCCAGTCACTCTCTTCTCTTAGGGTGCTTGGTGTTAATGAGGCTCTTTTGCGGTATGTGCCTACCCGCACTCTCTTCGGCTCGCTTATGTGTTGGCGACGTTTCTGCCGCTCAACCAAACAGGGTACCCATGCCCCGTGATTACAGTGGTCTTCGGACTTTTCCTTGTTTTATTTGTTTATGTTCAATAGGTAGGATGGTGGNTTTTCCTTGTTTTATTTGTTTATGTTCAATAGGTAGGATGGTGGGTGGGTGGTTGCCGCGCCCGGTATTTTTCTGTATTGTGTGATCTGAGTATTATGCTTTGTTGTGTTAATTTTTGTCAGTCTGGTGGGCCTTGCATTCGCCAGCCGGTCGCTGTCAACAAAAGAGACGTGCTTTTCCTCCCCTCGAGGGTCTGAGGGCGTGGGTGACAGCCACAACCTGGGGCCCGCAAGGGCGAGTGATAGCTAGCANTTTCCTCCCCTCGAGGGTCTGAGGGCGTGGGTGACAGCCACAACCTGGGGCCCGCAAGGGCGAGTGATAGCTAGCAGCGCATTGAATAGAGGGGGAAGGGGGAGCAATCATTCGTATGCAAGGGATTCCCCCCCCCCCACAATAATAGGCCTGCGTGTCATGGTTGGTAGGTGGTCTCTCTGGAAGTCTTACTTCTCGTATCTTCAAGAAGTGAGGGATGTCTATTTTCCTGTTCCTGGCTTCCCCTGATCACCTCTCCTACCGGCTGGCGCCTGCTCGGCCTTGGAACTCTATTCCCATTCTCAGTTGTTATTATCATTTACCTATCCTTTTCCGGCGAATGTAATGCTTATTTTTCGACACCCTTCATCTATTGAGTGATAGCAATTGGCAAGAATATCTCAAAATAGCGGAACAAGTGAAAATCGCTCGGCGCCAAGTCTGGACTGTATGGTGGGTAGTCAATCTGTTCCCATCCAAAAAATCTGATCAGATTTTGGGTGTAATTGGCAGAATGGGGTCTGGAATTGTCATGCAGCAACAGAACTCCAGACGTCAGAAGGCCACGTCGTTTATTTTGTATTGCACGACGAAGTTAAGTGAGGGTAGCGCAGAAAGCGGCCGCATTGATTGTTGTCCGTTGCTGCATAAACTCGACTAACAAGACTCCATGTATATCCCAAAACACGGTTGCCTTGACTTTGACTGGTGATTTTGTGTGACGCCATTCCATTGACTGGTGTTTAGACTCAGGGGTCATGTGAGAAACCCACGTCTCGTCCGGACACTGTTAGAAGAGATTTTTAACTAGTGGAAGGAATACTATACGGTCCAAAAAACCAATAGCACAAGCCATTCTTTTCATTTGGTGTTCCTTAGTAAGCAGTCTGGGAACTCAAAGTGCATGCAATTTTTGAAATTGCAAGCAAATATTCAGAGACAATTGTGTGCAAAGTTGTTCTACCCACATTCGGAAATTCCAATGGTAAAGTTGAAATTGTGAATCGCCGGTCTTCACGAATANATTTTCATTTGGTGTTCCTTAGTAAGCAGTCTGGGAACTCAAAGTGCATGCAATTTTTGAAATTGCAAGCAAATATTCAGAGACAATTTTGTGCAAAGTTGTTCTACCCACATTCGGAAATTCCAATGGTAAAGTTGAAATTGTGAATCGCCGGTCTTCACGAATATTTTTGTCCACGGCTTTGACCAAATCTTCTGTGATCACTGATGGTCGGCCTGATCGCGGTTCATCATGGACATTTTCCCGTCCGTCCATGAAAGCTCTCGCCCACTTACGCACTTTGCTGTCACTCATCGCATTGGGGCCATACACTTGACTTATCTGTCGATCAACTTCCGCTGCTGAAACGTTCCTTGCTGTCAAAAACCGAATTACTGACTGTATTTCACAGTCGGCGGGCTGATAAATTGTTATAAACATTTTGAACTGACACTGTAAACACCACACTGCAACAATACCAATTCAAATGGCGTTGTTTGACGAGAAAGGCATGTCGGGAGTCGGTGAGCATGCAAGCTACAATGTTCGTGCGATATTCGAATAGCTACGGTGATTCGGACCTTACTTTCCGAATAACCTTTGTATTATCACTAATCTAACAAACTTGAAATCAAAAATCATATTTTCGTTTGTAAACATACATACATATGTACACATTTTAAGTGTTAAGTTGATTTTATCATTTTTTTTTATTGCAACTATAACTAAGAACTCTCAAATTACATTTTCTCCTTGATTTATGCATGTCCAGTATATGTATTTATGAACAGGCGTTAAATGTAATTTAATAAACCAAATTACAAAGACTGCAAACACGAAACGTTTCTATTGTCTAGTAACGGTTATTTTATCTCTCGTGAAATAAACTTCTGAAAATTATCACTGCCCTTACCTGAATAGATTGTAACGGGAACACTCACTAGTTTGCGCCCAGTAAAGTTCGTAACGACGGAGGGAGGATAGTTCCTTTTCATAACGTTAAATTTAACGTGTTGAGTAAAACATTTGTGAATGCTGAAACAGTATATTTTTTCTTCTAATTTTTTTATCATATAAATTTAAGAACTAGAAAATTTGTAGAATATTAATTTTTCTATTAATTTTACAGTTCCGCTTGACCAGCGCGTGGATAAAGTGAACACGCCCATGGCACTGTTAATTTTACTTGTGGCGCAAGAATACACAATGTGCATACAAGCAGATCTTAAGTAGAGCTTTCAAAAATGGTCAGTTTACCGTGAACATCCTATACCACTATTAGGCCTACTACTGTTCTTGAGAAGTAGATAGGAAGCAGTTGTTCTGCGCATTCAGAATGCCTAAGTGTAAGGCATCAGAAACTGTTTGATAACGACGCTTATGTGTCAAGGCATCATCAGAAATATCTTTCACAAAAAAGAAGTGTTTGAAAAAAATTAGCTACTATCCATCATATAAGTTTGTCGCAATGGTCTGAAAGATCATTC
The DNA here is from genome assembly GCA_002778355.1 of Clitarchus hookeri. Lineage (NCBI taxonomy): Eukaryota > Metazoa > Arthropoda > Insecta > Phasmatodea > Phasmatidae > Clitarchus > Clitarchus hookeri. The sequence goes on from NQII01001306.1 coordinate 681,526, forward strand.
TGTATTCCATGCCTAAATGAACTTTGCCCATCTACCTACTGTGATCGCTAATAAATGCTATTCACAGTAAAGTTAGCGCTTATTAAATCAATCTATAAAAATGTCACATGCACATATTTTAACCAACAACTGACTGACATGCGCCCAATAAAGTTGGCAACGACAAGAAGGGATAGAAGTTCCATAACATTGAGTTAAATGTGTTAGGTGAACATTTGTGAATGCTTTATGTTTTTTTAATGCTTAAAACTGAAAAAATTTTTTTTTTTCTTTTTTAATAATTTGACACTTTTTCTTGACCGATGCATGAATAAAGTAAGCAAGCCCATGGCAATATTAACCTGACTTAAGGCGGAGTAAAATACAATGTTCATACAAGTAGATCAAAAACAGGGCATTAAAAAGTTCCAAGTTTCCCGTGAACATCCTATACCTATGAAGATCGCCATCTCTTGACAAGTTTATATGTCACGATGATATAATCGCTCCTCAGGAATATTCGTGCATGTTCGTCTCGTTAATTAACGTACACGACCCCGTCCGTGAATTGAGGCAGCGATGGTCAAGTGGTTAGACTGCCCTCCCACCAAAGTGACCGTGTTTGATTCCCGGCGGGGTAGTTCCCGGATTTTCGCATGTTGGAATCGTTTCTCCAGGACCAATCATTCGATTCCCACTAAAATTGACAGTCAACTAGTCCTACAAATAACATGTTTTAGCTCTGGCAGGTCTTTTCTAAATGGAATTAATACGAATAATTTAAGTTTGTTTGTTATATATTTTAAACAATAAAGCTACATTTACCAATTTTGTGCACTAACCCTTATCATTAGACGCGCCAATTATGCATACAGAGATCCTGTTTTGCCGGTCGTTTTACAAAAATAGTGCCAGAGCAGAAAATTTAACTTTTGGCCTTATTTCAGTAAAAGTTTCTACTAATTTCCACAAATTTTGTACACCATTCGAGTTACAGGAGGCCATGAAAACTTATATTATTTAAGTGGGGCCAGACACTGAATTTGAAAATGGTGGACATATTAACATTTTAATTAGTTTGTCGTATCAATTACACAATTTAACCAAATGCGACCAAATTTTTATGCCGACAGTATCTTATTAGAAGCATCGTATACTGAACCTTTTTTTAATAATTTTGTAAGATAACACCAAATAAGAACTTAAAGTTTTTATGTTATGTATCGGGTACAAAAAATATTTCGGGTTAGTAAATTATATTATTGAAAACATTAGACTGATTACATCTGAAGTTGATGCTCCGAAAACCACCTCCGTAAGGCAGTTGATTGCACGTTAGCTTGTGATAAGAGGTGTTCAAAGTTCGAGTTCCAGGTGAGGTACATGTGTTTTTGCAATTGTCTCACAACTGTCGCATATGTTCCTGGTTTCATTTCTAATGCTTTTGGTGTTAAAAAAAACGTCAAGGCCTACCTATGATCCCAGGTTTTCAGAACTTCATTAAAAATTGTTTCCACCCATGAATTTGAATGTAGGCTCATAAGTTATACCAGTAACGTCTTGTTTCTCGTGGCACGTTGAAACGACAGCATGCGCTGTACACTAGCAATTCATATGAGTGCAGTATTTTGATGTCGTCTGGCATTACCAACACTTTTAATATATTGTGATAATATTTCGATAGATTATGACAGCAATGTAATGAATCGATGTCTACGATTTACAAAAATCATTCGCATTGGCATTTCTATTGTCGCCATGTGTCGAAATTATATTTATGGAAACATAATGCACGTGTGTGTATTTATTTGGGAAATAACCGGGCATGGGCAGTACAGTTCAAAATAAAATGTCCAAATCAATTTTATGGGTCCGATGGTTCCTGAGGTAAGGACTTCCAAGATTGTTCTAGAATTGTTCATAGTCGTAACTGACACAACTACGTTCATGTCACTGCAGCCCTGCCTGCGTGCCAGAAGTGATTGACTCTTACAAGTGTTTCTTGAAATGTACAACTAGCATATGAATGCGCACCTGCACACATCGCATTAGAGACTGTCTGACACGTTCTAACTACCTATACGTGCAATGGATCTACTGGTAACCTTGTTCAACACTCTGGCGAAGTACTGCAATATCTGTAACATATTTTACGTAAATAACGGTCTTGAGATGTTCCCAGAAGTAATAAAAGTAGAAATTAATCTGTATTCAAAAAAGAGGCAACACTAGACATAATTCACCTAGTAGTATTTGAAACGCTCGATGCTCGACGTCCATTGAATGTCACTAGTAGACCGGTGGGCGCAGCAGCATGCACTGCACGTTAATATCTATCACAACCTGTACGCAAATACCAGTGTGCCGACTACCAAAACCGGACATGGTGCCATCGGCCCTTAACTCGGGAACCATCTAATCTAACACACGTTCAAAGGGACGTTTGGTTTGATGTGAACTGTCCACAGCCCGGTCACTTTCCACATATCCTGTATATCGCAACCATGCTCTCACATTGGCCCGGTGGAGCTTGTGTGTAACCTCTGACCCCTGTGTCGCAGTTGTCGAGTGGGAAGGCGAGGTGTTGGAGCTGACACGCATCAGCCGCCTTGACATGGGCGCCTACCTCTGCATAGCGTCCAACGGCGTCCCTCCCACCGTCAGCAAGAGGATCAAGGTCAGCGTCGACTGTAAGTACTCCATCCTCCGTAAACCAACCATAACTTCCATGCTCTTATGAGTAGTTATAACCCCCGCCATGTAATATTCTTTTATTTTAAATCCCATATTTTATCAGAGTTTTTGCACTGAAGCAAAATTAGTGTTTGCTTCAAAATATCTCGTGAAATATTTCCAGCAATTACCAAAATTTCTTTATTTCTTTTCTCGTTTTTTTTTGTGATCGCTTATAATTTCTTCACTTCATTACATTATAAAGTTTTTGTTTTCTACACAGAAGTTGTTATGGTTAAAATCCAGAAATTCTTTCCAATCTGTATTTAATTATATGGCTTGACAGGTCATGGGGCATATTTAGCACGTATCCTGAAATCATCTTTTTTCTTTACTTGTGGTATTTTTTATAGTCACAAGCACAAAGTAATATGATATTTTTGCCTCGTTGTTACAGAATATAAATTATTAATTACAGCCAAGCAGTAACAGTCTGACAAAAGTTGGGAATTTCATTTTACTGTACGTGTATTGTCAAAAATTTGGATACGCGATCCAAAACCAAAAATTAGTGAATGTTTAATACGTGCGTTATTGAAGTTGACGAAGCAAGATTTGTGCTATTTTCCTACGACCATGTGCATAGTTTAAATCTATATCCCACTAAAACACCTCGCTGAACTGGCTTGTCAATATTACCTGCTAGTACGGTAAGTTTACAAGTTGATTTAGGGTCGCATACTGCCCATTTTATCGTGGTAAATAATTACGGATAATATAAATGTAATTTATTATTTCTTTATTAGGCATATTCGAATTTTCCGAGATAACTCACGCAGTTAGCTAGTATTAGGGAGGAGGGTCACATAAACCTAGCTTAAATGTTAGGTAATTTTCTTAACTGGGACTTGAACCCGAAACCTTCGCAAAATTTGCCGCAAACATTATGTGTAAGGAGGTGTAGCACATACAGACGTGGTGAAGGAATATTTTGCCTTCACAAATCAGAAGGGGATGAGGTGATCAGTCACAAGATCCTGCATATGAAAAAAATACACAGCTACTTGTTGTAAGGGAGGCTGAGTGGCTTCCACCGCTTTCCTTTATGAACAAGGCACTTAGAAATAACTGCGATGTCAAGTATCAGTATTACCTGGAAAATGTCGCTAATATATTTCAAGAAAATAGAGACTTTCAAAAATGTGCTCACGTCAGTTTCTTTCCCATTTGAATCATGCTCATGTTACTTGAAATATGCGTTGGATGACGTTGAGTAAATAGCGAACTTGCAAGGGAAAATTGAATTTTTTTAATTTAATGGCATGGCTGATTACTGTTTGCGCACAGAAATATTATGCTGTATGTACACAAACCTTCAAATTCACAGAAGAAAAATGTACAGAAACAACTTCTTCAATGGCTTTCCTCCAACTACGGCATTACTGGAAAAAAAATAATCTGAAGATTACAAGGAAACAACGACAAAGGAAAATACAAGAACTAATTTGAATTTTATTCCACAACTTTGCATACTAACAACACAATTAAAAAGATAATTGCGAATATTTCAGAGAGGAGAATAAGTACTATAAATTATGAGGATTAATAACAGATGTAAAGTTAATACTGGAATGTCCCAGAGAAAAACCGGATTCTGTTTAACGATAATGAGAAAGAAGTGTTCTGTCTGCCTAGAGGTAACACTGCTGGCTGGAACCTTCAGCTCAATAACTGCAACAGTGATGGTGTGGCTTCGCTGGCAAAGCTTCCTGACCTGTTTCGTGTTTACACGTATTATATCTATTGTGTTATGGGAAAATATTACTGACGTTACTTTAAGATCATTTTAAAATGGTGTAACATGAAAATCAGTTAAATCACGCTGTTAGTGAATTCGCTATTTTCTTTAATCTTCCTTAATGTAGATAACGGGGGATATTATTTTATGTTTTTACTAGTAAAATAAAATTTCTTGCTATGTGAGAAATTTTTTTGACTTTATATTACATGACAAAAATATGTCAAATAAAAAACCAAATTAAATCTTTCTTCAACAGCGCGTAACTGAGTGTTTGGGCTGTACATTTATATTACGGTTGTTCGCCATTGTTGAGTCGATTTTTAGTTGAAGGTGGTTTGTGCCGAGCGTCTATATTTTCATCCCATCCGTTATGCGTGCATTTTAGTGTAATGGCGTGGCTTTCAGCCACAAATCAAATAGCAGAAAATTTAATTAAATTTTAATAAGTCCTGTCAGTAAACTTTTGATAAGCATATGTAACTATAGACGTCTCTCAGTATATAATGTCATTGCACGTTAGCTTACAGTTGTTGAGCATCGGTACGCATTGCCTACTTCACGCAGTAGACCAGTGTCTAGACGGCTTGCACAGTCTTGACGAAGAGCGACAGGATAACTGATAAGAATGAATCTCAGTGTTGAAATTTAATTCTATTCCCTATAAGAAAAAAATTTGTTCTGAATGTGAAATTTATTGACTATGTGTAGTGACAGTGTACATATAAAAATTAAGTAACTTCCTTAACATATGATGAACTTATATAGAAGGGAAAATTGACGATATATAAGTCTCTTATTGTTTTAACTTTGAGCACAGTTACTATACTGTGCGACGATGAACTTCCCATTTAACTAGTTAGGATAAATACGACGGATAGTTTGGGCATGCAAAAAAAGGGAGGTGTGGTTGGATGTTACTTTAGCATACCTTCTTTCTTTTTATACCTACATATTTGTGCATCATACAGGAAATTTGCATTTGTACATGAATAATTTTTTTTTTAAAGGTATTTATACTGTTTTAACAATAACTCTCTTCGTAAACTAGTCCACAAGTAGGGTGGGGCATTTAGGATGAATCTACAGCGATGTCTTTTCAGTAAATGCAATCGCTAATTCTGTTCCAATGTAATCATGGTTTTGCTACTTCCGCCAGCCAGATATTTGCTCCGTTATGTTCTATGTAGAAACCCTACTCTGCTGTGGGACTCGCAAGTCTTATGTCGGTTCCAAACGAAAGCCAACTCAGAGAAGCCAATAACTTAGTGGGCACATTTCCATGCGTTGCTCCGAGAACCGATACTGACTTCGCAGATTGCTATCGGATTTAAATTTCTTCGGCAGAAAATTAGAATCCAGAGCTTTAAATATAGCGCACATATTACGCGACGGAGCCATTTTCCAATATGCGTCAGGGCTTTCAATAGCAGAGTCGTAGAACGACATACGTTTTGACAAGTAATTAAGGTTAAGCCTTTCGGTGTTGCAGAATATAAAAAAAAATAATGGAAATGGACCAAACTATGTACAAATATTTCCAATTTACTTACCTCTGCAAATTCATGATTTAACAATTTGCTTCACATTACTGTTATTGACAGGAAACAATAGGCATTAAAGATTTTGTTGTTAAACTAATACGCAAATTATTCTTAAAACAGCAACTGGAAACATTTTGTTGTAAAATTATTATAGCAACTATACAAAAATATATGCTGGGTATAGACAGGCATTCTTTTCATTAATAACAATTAGTTGTGTAGTAACCACAAAGTAATTTTTTTATCTCACAGTAAAAATGAAAAAATGTATTTTGACAAAATTTTTTACAGCTACAATATTATTTTCAATGGACAAAGTATCGATAGCAGAAAATTTACTAAAAGTATTTTATCGTGTCCCTCGCTTCTTCTAGATCACCGGTGATGTATGAACAGTAAATTTTTCTACCTTCGCTTAAATCCATCAGTTAATCTGTTGTTTCCTGGACGCGAGTTTCTGCTTCGAATTCCAGGCAGGGCACTTTTGATTTATATTGAGCTACATAAGTGTGCAAGAGTTCTCGGAAGCCATTATTTTTAAACCGTATATCTCTCAGTTTTTCTAGAACCACGCATTTGTTAATACATAGAAATAAACTATTATACACATATTATGAAATCTACTTTTCAAGTATGTAACAAAAGCCTCGGAAAAAATTTAGCTTTCACACCCTCCTTGAATGAGTGAGTGAAGAGATTTTGGCGGCACTTAACAGTGAGGTCTTGAGAGCCGATGGGGGTGAAATGACGTGAGAATAGACCAGCGCCGGAATACAAGGGTGGGGGAAACGGGAGATCTTCGAGGAAACCCGCCGGCCAGTTGAATCGACTGGCACGATTCCCAAATGCCAAGATCCGGGGGCGACGCCACCGGGAATCGAACCCGGTTTGCCTTGGTGAGAGACGAGTTTCTAACCACTACACCACCGTAGATCTCCCCCCCCCCCCCCCCC
>NQII01001306.1:688779-912787 GCA_002778355.1 Clitarchus hookeri
ATTACTCTGCAAGAAACAAGCAACTATGTTTTTCGTTTAGGAGTAAAAAAATCTAACTTATATACTTTCAGTATGCAGGCAGTGTAGACACCAATGCGTGTTTCGTTGAAAATTATGTAATTGTTTCCGTAAGCGAGTAAAATTATTTACTTGGCAGACGTATTTCCCAATTGGTTGGGCTTATTAGAAGAAAATAAGTAAATTTAAAATTAACGGGAGTGCTAGTTTTATAAATATGAACAGATGACTGTTAAGTAAGACATTTTCGTTATTATTTTTTTTTAATGCAGGTAACAATACGGGCCATGGAATTTTTCGGATTCAGTTGGCCCCATGTCTGAACATTTGCATATCTCAGCTGCTTTTGTTACCNACCAATTGGTTGGGCTTATTAGAAGAAAATAAGTAAATTTAAAATTAACGGGAGTGCTAGTTTTATAAATATGAACAGATGACTGTTAAGTAAGACATTTTCGTTATTATTTTTTTTTAATGCAGGTAAGAATACGGGCCATGGAATTTTTCGGATTCAGTTGGCCCCATGTCTGAACATTTGCATATCTCAGCTGCTTTTGTTACCGGCCCACTCATTATTTGGTATCTCCTGGAGGAATGCGTGTCAGTAACAAACAACTAGACAGATTGAAATAATCGGGCACATCCCAGACAAATCATGGAAACAATTTAGTAAATTGTGGTCATTTGCGTGCACTGTGAAATTATGACTGATGAAATAGAATCCGCGAGTATCTCGGGTTTATATTGTGCATTTTATAATTTGTCGGTTAATTACATGCTTTCAAAATAATTTTATATATATCCTGCGTTTTTACATAGCGTCTTTACTATGGATGCCTTTACTGACTAAATTGTGAAGCTGTGGCCAGTCAAAATAAAATGAGCAGTAGAAATATTGTGGTTACTTATAAATATTTTACAAAATATACCATTATCAAATTTTTTATGGCAAAATTATTGATTGACCACAAAAAATTGTAAATCATAACAGAATAAGTGTTCAGGTTGTTGTCACTAGCAAACAATGTTACGTTAAAAATCAATATAATTTTGTTAGTAAACATATAACTTTTAACAGGTTATTTTAAAATTTTAAGACCTCATAAAAGGATTTGAAATAATCTTTCGGCGTAAAAGTGAGTGCAATCAGACTTATACATTTTAAGTTTTACTTTGAAATTACTTAACGGTACTTTAGAAATATTTGGGAGACGTCTTTTATATTATAATTCTCCATTATGCTACTGACGATTAGCTGCCGTAACAATTCGTATGCTGTAGTGGAGAATTTCAGTCAAAATATGATGAAACAAATTGACACAGGTAGAGTAGCACTTCACTTTGCCAGTCTGTCTCCCCCTTTATTTGTTTTTCAAATGGCCAGACTATGTTAAATTAAATATTTTCACAGCTGTCATCTTCCTCAGACATCTCGACAACTATATTGCATTTTAAAAACCCAGCACCGTAATTTTCATTATAATTCTTAATATAATTTTTTCTAATAACAGATGTTTGGCTTCCAAACCAACGTGTTTTGTGTTGCATCTATCGATCTTAACAATGTGATAAAAACCGCAATGTTTTCTCATATGTAGGAGAAAATCACAAGCTGTTACTTTCCTAATACTGATTTATTGTATAATTATGAATTATTTGTATAGAATTGCGCCAGCACTGGAAGAAAAAAAAATTATTTTGCATCTTTACAATATAACACACGAAAGTAATTCTAGCTAATATAACTTTATGAATAAACATTATAATTATATATGCATTATTAATTACGTTATCGAGTTTATTAAATTAAATTAGTAAATAAACATACAATATTTACCGTTCAACTTAGTATTGATATTATTTAATTATTATTAAAATAAAAAACATAAGTTATCTCTCATCATTATGAATTTAAGAATAGCAAAACATTTACTAATGGTTCATTATTCACTGAAGCACCATGAACATTTTGACTGCACAGTAAGCACAGGACATAACACTTTTGGTGCTTATATTACCTTCGCGTTCTGGGAAGCTGCAATTTCCGTTGAGAGAGGCATTAATAATTTCTTGGTAAAATGCCATTTTCGTAATTGAAATTTACGAGGATTTTTCCTTTTGTGTTCTCGTACTAACTTTACTTAGTTTTCGATTGTCCACTATTCTCGAATGCATAATTTAGGATGTTAAATTTAAGTAGACTGTATTAATTATTGAAGAATAAAACAATTCCGTACACGTGTTACACGTTCTTTGGTAACAACAAGAGACACCTTTATGACGTGATGACCTGGTTAACGACATCGTGTTTAACGGTTTCCACGTCCAAATAGGGACTTGAGCACGTGGAATAGTCGAGTGTGAGCCACAGAATCAGAAGAACTCACTCTGCATCTCTGTGTACATGTATTTATCTATCTAGCTTTGCACTCGTATTGAGGTACGTCACTGATGATTGAACGTTATTTTTTGACTAAAAAGTAGAGTTGAAAACTGCACCTGTAATATTTCAAGGGAGACAACCGCAAGAAAAAATATCGTTTTTAATGAGGTAAACTCCAGGCAGGCTAGCCCCTTTAAAGTGACCTCTTGCAAAAATATATAAATAATCAATATTTTTATTTATAAATTTTTTACGTTTTGATATTTTTTGATTAAAATATGTAGTAAATTTTGTTTGAAAAAGACACCTTTGAAATTAATTCTTTGAGAAGGAATTATTTTAACACGGATTTGCCATTTAAAACATGTGGCTGCAGGCTTGGTAGGCAGAGTCAAGAAGTTTCCGGAAATATGTCAAATCAAATTTATTAGAGTTTATTTTCCTTCTAAGCATGTTATTCATGTCTAAGTGTCCTTATTAAAACCACGGCGTTCAGATAGCCACAACTATGGCGGTTGCATTCCTGGCGCTTTTACTGCGTCGCAACATATTTGGAATACGGGTTTTTTGAAGATATCATTAAAGTGTTCCCAAAATTCCAACCTAGAAAGGAAAAGTAATCCCTATAAGAAAGGCATGGTACTTTAAAGATACCAAACATGCTATAAATATTTATGCTACTCCCCACCTGTGGTGAACAGAATGGTTCGTAGGGTCTACATTTAAGGTTAACTGGCACAAACTATAGGTACCTGAAAGGTTGAGGGTATATCAAACACTTACTTCATTACGTTTGGGTTTAACATGTTTATTTGCCCGGGAATTTATTCATACGTTCCCGGAACTTTTAACGTCCTGCGAGTTCCGGCCTGAAGGGCTAGTTACAATGTTCTGGCTAACGTTTCCGACGCCGTGGAGGCATTAGGCGCCCGGACACGTCCCTGAGTGACGCCATTGTTATTTATCTGCACTTTTGTGGGGTGGTGGTTCCGGCAGTTGAGGTCTGATGAGTTGGAGTGGCCCGGATACGTTCTGGCAGTAGATGAAATCTGGTGAGTTGGATGGCCCTGTTATAGGACTTCTGTGGTTGGCTTGTTGCACTCAGCTGGCTTCCTCTCGACATGGCGCTCCTAGTTGGAGCTCACCACTTGCTTCCACTTCTTACACACGCCGTAGTACTTGATGGTTGGCGGGGGAGGGGTGGCCTGCACCCTGAAACTTACCCTGCCAGCTTTCCTTCCGTGGCAGGTGTCCCAGCTGCCCGTGGTTTGCAAAGACAGGGGGGCGGGGGAGTGCTCGTGGCACCATCTTCAAGCTTGTCAGCTGTCTTCTCTGGCGTGTTCTTGACTTCGGGCGGAAATATGCCTGACTATCTCGTAATTTCTCGGCGTTTACAAATTTCACAGGGCTTGCTAGAAGGTGGGAGGGAGTGGGAGGAGGCCTGCACTGCAGCGACCCGTGTAATGGCCTGCACGCGTTACTACATCTCGGCTTGACCTCGGTATACGTTAATGGCGACAAATGTCGTCCGGAAGTCCCTGCACTGGTTTAAGACGGCTAGGGGGGGGGGAGGTTAGTGACAACGCCGCTTCTAACACATCCTATATACGCTACGCGTCAATATTATTTGGAATCGCTCCAACTTTGTAAATAACAATTTTTCAGACAGCTGTATCATAAAATATACTACCTGGATACGAGTGAATATGCTATACGAGTCCATATTGAACTATGCTACTAAATATTTACCCTAAGTTTATAGGGCCAACTCTTAAAGTCTGATAGGTACACGCAGACCGACGAGAGATTGTACTTCTAATTAGAGCCCTGCGTTAAGGTGACGGCATACTTGATGTGCATAACAGAGTAGCCCTCGTTGGTCACGTACTCCTCGGCCTCAAATGGGTAAAGAATTTCCAGGTAGGCAGAACCCCGAAGTACACACACTTGCCTCGTATCACCCATAAAGCAAGCCATGCGTGCCTATTCTATGTGTAATGTTACCTTAGTTATGGTTTGTAACCACATTCCTATTAGTTCACTGGCCAGGAAAAAACCTTTGTAATAACAAGCCGGATCAAATAAATCCAGATAAACAAAAACAAGAATCACAGTTGCCTCTGATGTTCAACGTGAACATCTACGATAATGACGTCGATTTCACACCCCGTGAATGCTGAAAGGTGAGAGCGCCGTCTAGATAAATGACTCCGCAGAGCGATCGTTTAGCCTTTCTTTCATCCCGCTCCCGGCCCTGAGGGGGGAAAGAGACGTGTATCCCAAGTTGCTCCGTTTGTTCGCACCGATGGGTGGACTGGGAAGGAGGCAAGAGGAGGAGGGGTCTGAGGGCAGAAAGGCAGGAATGTATATTTCATTTTCCCTCGTACTCTGCCAGCCACTTCTAGCATTAAAAGCTTGTTTCTCTGCGCCACTACGGTGTTCCGGTTGTTTGGTGGTTTCTGAGAGACGGGTGGGAAAAAAAGAGGTAGAGGGAGGTGAGATTTACAAGGAATAAAACTAAAAGAGATAAAAAGTGCTCGCCCGAGAAGAATGCCCGTAAAGCAGCTGAATAATGGAATGCAGGATTTGGGAAGAGGAATGGAACGACGAAGCGAAATAAAATAAATACAGTAGTGGAGAGTAATGGTTAAATAACTCCGCGTGGAAGAAGGGTGACTCGTAATAAAGTTTAATATAATCCTCAGGTAACATATTGTGCCTATTTTGTGTGCTTCAAATTTACTGAATAATATCTGCCAATTTCTCGTACCATCAAATTCATGGAAGTACATTTTCATATTCAAGTAGTATGTCAATTCTGCGAATGAAAAATTGGCTAGCACAGTGAGTAAAGATTCCTTATATTACCTTTAAGAGCGCACGAAATGATGAAATACCATTCTAATAACTGCCTGAAAACAAACTGTTTCAATGGTATGAGTCTGAGACACACGTGAGTTTATTTCCACAGATCTCATGTAATTTATACTGTTATGAAATCATTGTTGATGATTTGAAATCAAGGTTGAACATTTGAAATCGACGCCCTTGGGTTGAGATTAACACAGATTATTAACGATGAATTTTATTTAATAACTTAGATTAGTTTCCACTTATTTAACATCAACACACAAATGTATGTATCTGTACTAAAATGTACTTATTAAAAGACACATTAAAAATGGTTGCCTGTAAAGTCGGTTTTACGGGCGAAGATTTTACGTGACAACGTAGTGCTGCGCGCGCGGCAGACCGATCATAGTTGAGTGGGAGAGAGACGCAAGGCATTCGGCGGGCCTCTCTCTCGTTCGGTGACTCATCGTAACGTTACCGAGCGTTACACTTTTTCATAAGTGACTCCCAGCCGCAACCTAATTTAAGACGTTGTCACGTCAAAACGTTTATAAAAATAAATCAATGAATAATGCTAAAATTACGGACTATATATTTTCTTTACTAATTATATGATTGTTCCATTAACTTTCAACGTAACTCACAGTATAATTTTACGATGGTCATTATTTCGTATATTTGTATTAACAGCTGGAGAGAAAATAAAATGTTTACTACTAAAGGAATAAAAAATATTCACGTTAAGGCTCCCGTCTACCTGGCGCATTAGCATTTTTCCGCGTTTCAGGCCGAGAAGTGCGGAAGTGATAAGGGCAATACTGCCACGCGCATCATGTGCGCTATAGCCGCCAAGCGCAATGCTCTTAACTGGCGCGCGGGTACATCGTCGCACTGCGTGTAACTATGAGCCTTTCAGCGGCGACCCTATTATTTTATTGATGGAAAGTCTGCAGGTAGGTTCATTGCAGGGCCTTTGAGTAGTTTTTTTATATAACTAACGCGTATAATTTGAGATACAGTGCTTTGAAAAAGCCGTTTTTAACCATTTTCGAATGCTCTGAAATGGTGTTTCTAATGTGTGTGACGTCTTGGAAGCACTCAACAGCCATCGTTTGAAGTGCGCGTTATTTTCTCATATTGAAATATTGGACGCACGTTTAATAGTTTCGTAGAAAAACTAGTGTCTCAAACACTCTGCAACGCATTTCCAGCTCCTGGTAGGCGGAAGTATAGAGATCTTTGCAAACGAAAATTTTGTTTGTATAATTTGTACAAACATCTACAATACTTAAATGTGTATATAAAACTTCTTAAGCGCCGTGAAAACATGCAACTAGGCATGTAGGCCTATTCATATATGATATTGTCATATTGTTAAAATAAATTTAGGTTTGTGTAATAACGTTATTAGTTCAGTGATAAACCCCGAAACCCGATGTTTGAACTAATGAGTTAATATAAGCACATTAGTACAATTATAAATAACGTAAATTTTTACATCAATCAAGTTTGTGTAAAGTGTTTCAGGACATAAGAATTTATAATGCCTATTTCTAAAAGACACATTCAAAAACTGAAAATTGACATAAGTGAATGTGGGTTCTAAAGTTTACTAAATGTGTATTTTAATAAGAAGTTGGCATTACTTATTTAACAAATAAGTAATACTTTCAACATTTAGTCATGACCAGTAAAGTATTTGTAAAGAAAATATAAACATATAATTCATTTATGACAAATTAAGCCTTGCATCATAAAACACGAAATTAACGAGCGCCTGAGGGTAACAAATGTAGTTGTAATGCTATATTGTATGATTTTAGTATAAGTAAATAAAACCACAATGCTGTTTTATCGAAACCTTATAATTAATGCAATTCCTCATTGATGCTGCACGTGTAAGACGAGATNCTAAACATATAATTCATTTATGACAAATTAAGCCTTGCATCATAAAACACGAAATTAACGAGCGCCTGAGGGTAACAAATGTAGTTGTAATGCTATATTGTATGATTTTAGTATAAGTAACTAAAACCACAATGCTGTTTTATCGAAACCTTATAATTAATGCAATTCCTCATTGATGCTGCACGTGTAAGACGAGATAAACACTTTTAAAAATTATATGCCCAAAATGTTGCTTATTCAAGCTGTATAATTTGGATAGGGTGTCCAAAAGTTTTGATTTTTTTGATGACTGTCAAAAGAAATTTTTCCAAGCAAACCATGATTACTAGGGACTTGTTCCATGGTGTTTATATAATTGAATGAAAAAGGATATTGTGGTGGGTTCGTATTGGATTGGATAGCGTTTATTAACGTCCCCCGGTGTTATACCTGAAGACTTATCAGGGGACGACATCTGAAATAAAATATAACCTTACTTAAACTATCACCGATACCTTGCCTAGGATTCAAACCCAGAACCTGCGGTACCGCAGACCGGCGGCGCAACAACCGACTGCGCCACGGGAGTTGGCTAATTGTGATGGAAATAGAACAGCGTTTTGCTTATAATGAATGGAAACATCACCTGACGGTTGATCACAAGACAACACATTTCTCACACACATTGTTAAAATGGCACTATTTCCATTATCGTTATACAGTTACTGCTCCTATTATGACCATGTAACTAACGTGCATGGTCTGATGGTTACGATTTAGGGCTAGCACTGCAAGGTAACGGATTCGAATTCTAACAGGGCTACGGATTCTTTAATTAAGGAACAGGTCTGTCCAAAACCATAGTTTTTTATTTTGCGATACGTACTGTGGAAAACGACATTCCGTAAAATGTTAAAAATAACTCAAATATTATTTGGGTTTATACTGGTTTTACATTTGTAACAGTATTTGAAATCCTGGCCAATTGCGCGTGCTATAGCCTTGGTAGTAAAATATGATTTGACAAATCATTTATTCACACAAGTAGAGTGACTCCCTGGTTTTGCGTATTAATAGGGTATTTTTAATTTTACGCACAAAGTAAAATTACATGGCCATTTTTGGTGTACAGCTAAACTGAAATTAAGTTGATACACTGCTACCACATATGTTGTGTAAAACGAAAAATTTTATAGTGTCACTTCTTGAAACAGCTAACATTGGCATATTTTTACCACCAGACACTAAAACAAGGTGAGATAGTTATAAATTACTGTGTGGTTGTTTTACAATTAACGAATATTACTTTTTTTTACTCAACAGAGCAAGTCTAGATGGAGTAACAAGTCGGGGATACTTGGACGAAGGGCGACGTGCAAAGCACTGACCAACCTCTTGTGGACCGTTTGCGCAAAAACGGCGAAACATTAATTTCAAAACAATGGCGTTGCTGTACGGAACTGTAGCTTTAAGGACTGGAAGTCATTTTCCGAACGTCTTTAAAAAACAGTCCCAATCGTAACATTTTGAAGAAGTTAACTTTTAACATCATAGTCAACGCACTATTAAAAATATATATATATAATGAGTACATAAACTACTAATACGATTTTGCTTGACGTATCTTCTGTCTTGATCAGTTCCCTAGGTCTTCAGAAAAATGTGTTTATGTAACACGCCGTCGTGAAATTCTTAGTAAGAATCATTGGAAAATCTGACAGATACCAAAATAACAAAAATTTACTTCTAATGCTTTTGAGAAAGAAACGGCAGACGATCAGTGTCATTATCTATCTGGACAGAGAAAACAAAACACATGGAAACAATGGTCGAATTGAGCAACATTTGTCCACAGGTATTCATCTAAAGAGGTGTGCAAATGCTGATGATGAATGCAATGAGTTACTGTAACACATGAGACAGGGTGTGTTAGTTGTCGGACCACTTAAACTGAGAGGATAGTAGTGAACTCGCAGCGAGGGCATACATACCGAATTTATTGAGTACATCGCACCTTGTAGTATGCCGAGACGTCGAGGGCAAGCTGAATATAAAGAGTTGGAGACATTTGAAAGACCTTGTATGGTGGAATTACACAAAACGTTTTGGGCTGATCGACGAATAGCGTTTTCTGTGAGCCGTGCCGTGAGAGATATTCAACATTTTATTGAGGCGTGGAAACACGGGGGCCGTACATCCCGCATAAAAAATTTCTAGCTCGATACGTCGAACTAAAGAACGCGAAGACGTATCCGTAGAAATGTAGCAGCCAACCCTATCCCAATACGATCACAGATTCTGGAGACTGAACGAGGATGGACTATAGTCATGGCGTCCTAGGTCTTAATTCTGCTTTTGACTACACGCCAATATGCAGCACGTTTGCAGTGGCACACCTAACTTCCGAAGTGGATGCAAGGATGGCGTTGCGTTGTCTTTTTCCTAAAAATGACACTTCAGTCAGGGCGTTGACAATGGTCGCATGCGGACCTGAGGCCGCAGAGGTCAGTGTCTGAATTAAGCGCGCATTCATGTACGCCATCTGGTGCCGTGGGATGGGCCATCATGAGTTGCGGCACAAAAACCAGTTTTATGTTTGAGGGCGCACTGTCAGGCCACAGATTTGATGCCGAGGTTGCACTTACGTTGTATACGGTGTCCCCCTGACGATACTCTACATCGTGGTAATGCGCGAGCGTATACCACGGCCGTCGTGCAGCACGCTCTACCAGGTAAGGACACGATAACTTAACGTGCGAAATTATCGGACATACAGCCGAATGAGCATGAATGCGACTAACTGGGATGCCATCTCCTTCAGTGCTGGTTAACACTTGGAAGAATTATAGAATACATCGCAGGGAAGTATTCTGAACCTGTTGGACTCCATGACACGTTGAGTGTCATTGCCTCTCCATTGCCTCCCAAAGCTGTTCTATATTTTTTTGAGGTGAGGTGGTGAGGTGATAGGTTCTGGTCCATTAATTAACACAAAGTACATCAATTGAAATATACAGTTTTTTGGATACCAGTGTAGAAAAACTAAAACAAAGCTATGCATGGTCGTGTTTTTTCCCTCTTTCTGAGCAATTATTTTGCAATATTGGTATATGTATATTGCTTGATATATTGCACCGCGATCACCTATACAAATTTCCAGCGAAAGAAATAGCTCGGAAAAATACGACACTCTGGTAAAATATTTGGTATTGTTAGTTAACACAATTCTGTAGGGCCGCCCTTTCTTCGGCTTTTTCTAGTGACTTTCTAGTCACTATTTAAAACTGGTTTAATCTGTATAGCATTAATTTATGTCCCATGTATCATTAACAGCAACGTCTTGAAGGTGCAGTGAGGTGAAAAAGGAATAGGGGCGAGTACCCCTAAAAAAAACCTCTGAGGGCCAATGGGAAAGCGCACCACATACTCCACATGCGAAAATCTGGGTAACTCGCTGGGAATCGAACTTGGGTTTCCTTGATTACTGTGCCACCGCAGCCCTCGCTTGTGTTGCAGTGAACACAGCTGCGGTGCTGTTTTGCCCCATTTGTTAACGGAATTCTCCCCAGTGATTATCTTTGTTAAATGATGATCTATTTAGTCATGCGTAATTGATCCTACATTTTGCTGTCTCCTTAAAACAGTTAAGATTCCTTTATCCGGCAGTATATGACGTGGGTAAGTGCTCAACAGCTTAAAATTACTGAAGCGCCTCACCTGCATGCATAGTTTTTCTCATTTTTATTTAGGCCGAGAAGTGCGAAAGCTATAAGGGTTACAATGGCACGCGCTACAAGAGCGCCATCGCCTCTACGCGCAGGGCTTTGATCTGGTGTGCAGGGTTGTCGTAATTCCACGTGTACCTATGGGATTTTCAGTGGTGACCCTATCTTTTCGCTGATGAAGAGTCTGTAGTAAAGTTCAATACAGACTCCTATCGTAGTTCGGCTCGAGTCCGGCTTGTATGTTTTCAGATATGGCAGTCTAGAAAAGCCATTTTAACTTGATTGGAGAGATCCAAAATAAAATTTACAACATTCGTAGTCACTTTAAAGAAGTATTCCGCCCTCGTCTGGAATATGGTGTATTTTCTTGGGTATACCCTACTGGGAGCGTATTTAATAGTTTCGTAAAAATACCAGGATATTCTGCACCACGTGCCAAGCACCATGTAGGCGGAACCCTTTTTTGTCCTGAACAGGAACGCCAGTCTGTTTTTACTTTGCCTATTTAATTTTATGATCTTCACGGCTTGGCACTCCTCTGCTGATTTGTGTGTTTAAGGAGACAACAAGTACACACCACGAAAATATAGAAAAAAAATGTTTTCTTATTCACAGTAATTTGTTACACTAGACGATTACAAATTTGTAGCAGTGAAAATACAATTTTTTGGCACACAACTGTTTTATTTTGATTACATGTTTTATTTCCAATCTTCCAGATGACAGGTTTTTTTTTTCATAATTAATTTTGTCGGACGCCTATAAACATCTCTTAATACATAATATATCCTTTGAATGTTGCTCTGCATACTGCACACAGAAAAATACG
This sequence comes from Clitarchus hookeri, assembly GCA_002778355.1. Taxonomy (NCBI): domain Eukaryota; kingdom Metazoa; phylum Arthropoda; class Insecta; order Phasmatodea; family Phasmatidae; genus Clitarchus; species Clitarchus hookeri. The sequence goes on from NQII01001306.1 coordinate 700,478, forward strand.
AAACATATGCCACTCCACAGAGCCAAATGTTTCCCAGAAAAATATGAGTAAGTAGTCTGTGCCAATAATTTAACATGCTGATTTGCCTGTATGGCCCCATTGTGCGCTGAAGTGGCATCACAACTTACTGCTGAACTGGCACCAACGTAATCAGCAGGTTTTCTACAATAAGTATCGGCTGGCATTGTATGACTTATGTATACGATCTGATTGGTCGGGAGCCAGTACGTATGAATCGATGTCTAGGTAAGTACTGCCTAACACAATCATCCAGCGAAGATCAAAATTAATCTCTGATCCTCTCACAGTGTTGGTGTTTGAACAGAAAAATACTCACAGTGTTTTAAAATGCTCATTATGGTAGATCTGATAAAATAAATTTTTTATAAAAGTAAAGTCGTAATTTTTTTAATGTTTTGCATTAAACCGTTTCGGATTTATAGGTTACAGTGCATTTCTTAACCTCTACACTGTAGTACACAGACGTACATGTTCCGAAGTCAGCCTTTTGTATGAGAGAACATAGTTTGTGTTTAACTGAGAATTTGTGAAAACGCAACTTATTTTCACCTTTTACTCTATATTGTATCATCCCGCATCATAAAAACGCTCACATTGCAATCAACTACATGACTTATACAATAAAATGCCACTTTAAAATTCGTAATACAGGATGATTTTAAAATAATACCCCAAATTTGTAGGTCTATGATAACAAAACCAAACAATCTACAACCTTGATTGACTAATCAAATGAACCTTGGAACCCAGAAGTTTCTTTACCATACATTCATAAATGTTCAATGGGACCACCATTAGCAGCCCGAACGACATATACGCGATAATCAAACTCGTTCCATCCTCTAGTCAGCATGTCTGGTGTTACGGTTTGGATGGCGTTCGTAACTCTCGGTTTGAGGTTGTGAGTGGGAAGCGAGCTCGCATTCGACATGTCGATGTGAAGGAGACGGTCTGATGTTTCCTTTATGTGCCCAGAATGAGGTAGACGGTGCCTTCATGTCTAAGCTGGTGTTAAGCAATGAAGCGACATTTCATACAATTGGGAAGGTGAACCGGCACAACGTGTGGACATGGGGTCTGGAGCCTCCACATTAAACCACCGACCACGAGCGCGCTTCGCCAAAGTGAAAGTGTTTTGCGCTGTATCCAAAGACGCTGTTTTCGCCCCTTTCTTTTTTCACGAACCAACTGTTACTGTAATCCCTTATTTGGACATTCTTATATAGTGGTTGTTTCCTCAGTTAGAAGAGGCGGCCGATGACTTCATTTCCCAGCAGGATGGTGCGCCACTTCATTGGCACCTAGCAGTTCGCGGATACCTGAACCAGACGTTGCTGCTACGCTGGATTGGTCGAGGAGCAGCTGGTGACCAGGTTCTTCTTCACTGGCCCCCAAGAAACCCGGATCTTACCCCGTGCGTTTTTTTTTCTATGGGGGTACATAAAGGATCAAGTGTTTCGTCCACCGTTGCCAGCTAACATTGACGACCCTTAAAACCAGAATTACAGGACGCCATCCAAACCGTAACACCGGATATACTGACAAGTTTGTGGAACGAGTTTGATTATCGCGTAGATGTCGTTCTGGCCGCTCGTGGAGGTAACATTAAACAGGTATGAAGATATGGTAAGTAAATTTCACAGTTCTACGGTTGATTTGATTGGTCAAACAAGGTTGCAGGTTATTTGGTTTTGATATTATAGACCTTCAAAGTTGGGGTATTATTTTAAACTCATTTTGTATAGCACTAATATAAAAATTCGTTCATTAATGTGTACAAAGAAAAAATAAAGCAAATTGAATAGCAACATCATTCCACTTTTAATAAGAAGTTAAGTCATGGAAATTTTTATTGCTCCGCTGCNTAAAGCAAATTGAATAGCAACATCATTCCACTTTTAATAAGAAGTTAAGTCATGGAAATTTTTATTGCTCCGCTGCCAGCATAGCATTAAACACAGTTACGTTTTCGTCTTTCAAAAAATTTATTTAGAAAACTTTTACTTGTAATTAAACCATGTGTTCAAAATAATTTAGGAGCCAATCGTGTCGATGGTGGCCTTTCTTTATAGTTGATATCGTACTTAAAATGTTGGCGTATCTTTATTTGATTTCTGAAAGATATTTCAGTTGTGGAGTTGCAATTTTCTTATCAGTGCGATTAAAATTGTTGGTCAAATAACCACAGGAGCCTTTGTGGTCCTAGTTTAATGTTTAGGCTTGATTTTTGTCATTCGTCCAAAACTTCTGGGTGTATGCTGAGTGACTATAATGCATCAAAAATCCTAGCTTAGTTTTAGTTATGTATTATACGTACATTAATTAATGCTAAATCAGTTTATTGAACTACCTTTATTTAAAACACATATTTTCAAGAAATAAGTTTGATTACTTAATGTGAAAATTTTTATTACGAGGTAAAAATGCAATTTTAAACGTCGGTGATAAAAATTTTTGAAAGGAATATGTTTTTCCAATATTAATATAAATATTAATATATGTATGGTTGCGTGTTTATGTAGCTAAATGTGTCTGCTCGGCTCACTGTGTCTACTGTCCACTACTGCGTTGCGATGCAAACTCTGCTCCAAGTTCAGTTCGGCTAGCGTAGGTCCTGGTGGCAGGTCATTTTATCGCAGTGGCCCATGTCCAGTTGGGTAAAGACGAACGAGATTTATTATGGGAGAGTTTGTCATAGGCTAAATTTCCGCCGCAATGAGCACTGGTTTTCCATGGTAGTCGCTTTTAAGCTGGTGGTAAACGGATACAATGTATTTATTTATGCGTAAAAGTTCGTGTTTGGTAACAGTATTAACTTTATTTCGCAACTATTATTTACGCCCTCCAATGGTGTTTACAAGAGCAAACAGTGGCACTGAACCTTCATTAGGAAGCTTATTCTATGGGAAAACAATACTTATTTAGGTGCGAAATTAATACAGCCGTCATAAAAAGGAACTTTGTACTTTTCTCATTTCCCTTAAAGAAAATGCATAGGAAACTTTTAAAATAACGCTTATAACCGTTCCAATATACATTTACACACACACACACACACACNATATATATATATATATATATATATATATATATATATATATATAGATCCATTGCTCATTATTGTGTAAGTTAACGTCTTGCTAAAGTCAGATTTCGATATACATTAAAAACATGTGAACAGATTTCGTTATATTTCCAATCTCGTGTGGAGAACAAATGTTTATTATTCACGAGGACTCTGACAGAGAAGAAATATGGAGCTTTCACATAATTTTACTTATATTATACATATTTAAATTATACCATTTACTTGCATACGAAACGGAAAAACCGTATACACATACGACACTAGTGTTGCCAAACTATTTGCATTGAGCTTACTAACCTGAGTGTAATAAACTTTAACGGTGTCTAAGGTTTATTCTACTCAGGTTAGTAACAAAACATGATTCCTCAGGGCAGTGTGGGGCTTAGGGAAAATTTCTGCTGCAAGGCTCGCTGCTGTTCCGTGGAGGTCGGTATTAAATTTGTGTTAAATTGAGAAATTCTCTCTAATTTTATGTAAAAGTTCTCTTTTTTTTCAATAATTATCATATATTATTTCCCTACCTAAAATATTAAGAATTAACTTTGTTTTGAATTTATTGTTCACGTCCTCCAACGCCGTTTACAATAGTATTGAGTAAAAATACAATTCTGTATGACACTGAGATTTGGTAAACACATCTATATCAGTGCAAAAGTTACGAATTTAGGAGCGAAACAAATGTATAGTTGTAATCAGTAGGATTCTTTCGATCCTTTTGCAGTATTTAATTAAAGTGATCTTTTAATACAACATTTTGCTGAATCCAGATGTTGATCAAATATTAAAACACATGTAGGTATATTTAGTTAATTTTATACTCTAGTGCAAAGAATTAAGTTTTTTTTACGAAGGTTGTAACAGAAAATAATTAAAAAGTTTTTTACAAAATATATATTAAATTTTATGAAAAATGCAATTATTCCATATTCTTGCATGTAAAATAAAGAAGCTCTGTATAGTACACATGCAATATCAGTGCTACCTGGTGGCGACAAGTTTAAGTTGCCAAACTATTAGAACTGAGCTTCCCAAACTGAGCAGAATAAACCTTACCTATGTCGCTAAGAAGTCTTAGGATCATGATGTTGCTGGTTCCGAATCAGTAAGCAACAGATGTGCGTCGATTGCAGGTTTAAGATTAGGTTCGTGCAACAATATAAGTCTCTTCGTGTCATAAAGCATGGATGCAGAAAGCAATAATCAATGTAAAAGTAGTATTCAAATTATTATATATTAATTGAGTTAGGTATCGGAGTTGTAAAACACTGCGCTTGCATTCGCGAGCACCCAAGTAGTAGGATTATCTTCGTTCTGAGGTAGGATTCATAAGTAGGAGCCAGGAGCTATCCACCCTCGTGGATGTCATCTCCTGCTCTTTTATTCCGGTCTATCACCGTCCATTTTGTGACCTTGACCCTTCTTTAATTTTGTTTTCGTCCGTCATCTTGTTTCCGCCCACCATATTGTTTTGGATTGCCCTATTTCTTTCCAATTAATAACTTTTGTTCGACCCCACCATTTCGGATGTCGTCTGCTGTAGTTATCTCGTCGTCCACTAGAGTGCACCACTGATGGCTGTGAAGTTTTTTATTGCTGCAAGTGTGCCAACATCGTCCGCCATCTTGTTTCCACTTGTGCTTCGTTCAACAACCGCCTGTTAGAGTCGCTAGTGCAACTCTTACTTGACCGCCATCTTGATTCTGGAGTTGGCCACTAGGGTTGTGGCTATTTAATTTTTACAGAGCTCAAAATATTGTTTGGAGTAGTACGGTATCAAACTTCTGGACTTTGGATCGCCAACATGGTGGATGTAAGGTATCCACCACGTTGGCGACCCAAATGGCCACCGAGACAGATAGGGAAGTAAAGTTTTTAATGTGGCATATGCATTGAAACACACCCCCCCCAACTGAAACCCACTAACAAAATTATAAAATATCGCAATAAATATAATACTAAAAATTGAGGAACATATAATGGTAAGCTCACACTTACACTACAACCCTAACTGTCGTCCTCCCTTTCCCCCACCGCAACTCTCCCAATAATAAAACTTAGAAAATAAATTTAAAAAAATAAACTTATAATTTGAGGAACATAAAATGTGTACATCACAATCACCATACCACACTAACCAACTTCTCGCTCCCTGGCAATTATTACAAAATCGGTGAAAGTCACAAAAATTATTAAAAATCGAGTAACATATAATATTAGACCTCTTTCCCATGCTCACCCCTCCGCCACCAACCCCTCAGTGCCCCTCACCANAATCGAGTAACATATAATATTAGACCTCTTTCCCATGCTCACCCCTCCGCCACCAACCCCTCAGTGCCCCTCACCCACAAAAAATAATCATTGATCTTACCTAAAAAATTTTCCTTTCACCCATACCAATTAATTGTATATGCCCATTTCTCACTTAATTACGACTTTAACACATATTTTTCCAGTGTTGAACTCTATAGGAAGTGCTAATTATTATGTTTGTTAGCATTTGCCACCAGAGCGCCCATATNTATTTTTCCAGTGTTGAACTCTATAGGAAGTGCTAATTATTATGTTTGTTAGCATTTGCCACCAGAGCGCCCATATCGCCCACTTCCAAACATTTTTGGCAACGAATCACTCTTCCAAACTTGGAATATTTACTATTTTACTAACAATATTTGAAATTTAAAGTCAATATAAAAAAAACCATATTAAAACACAATACATATTTTTTTAAGCAGAAGTTTATATAGTAATGTACAACATGAGGAAATACATAAGCCCTTGAAAATAAGTATATATATATCGTCCTCTTCCATGACGAGTTCACCTCTCGATGTCCGCTTCAGCGACCCAGCAATTGTAGCGGGCTGGTAAACCCCACCACTTGACATACACCCTACCTCTACGTCGTTTCAGCACCTTCTGGACAAAATACACACTTGGAAACTTCGTAGGCTGGATCTCCTCGGTGTTTAAACCACCACAAATTGGTACATGTTCAGATATTCGAGATAATAGTTACTCGGAGCATAGTTGCGTATACGTCGTCCATTAAATAGTTCGGGGCTCCAATTCGCTGTGAAACCTCTCTCGAAGATGCCTTTGTGATACGAAATGCGCACCAAGTCGCCGATTTTGACTTTAGGCTTGCGTGGGTCCTTCCACTTCGGACTAGCATTCAAGGTCCGAAGAAGGAAGTCATCCTTGATATATTCGGTCTTCACGCGAGTGGTAGAATGAATGGTAGAATTATACTCTCGGACATGTTTCGGCAGTAGATCAAGCCACTTGTAGCTGCCATTCGTCACGAAATGCTTCCACATCTTGCTCTTCAGAGACCTGTTGAACCTCTTGACGATAGATGCTTCGAGATTGCTGTATGTGAAATAATGAGTTATGTTATGTTTTTCCCCAGGGCCTCGAATATTGCATTTGATAATTCCTTGCCCTGGTCGGTTACAAATTAGTCGAGAAGCATCCTTCATGCAACACATCCGTCATGGCTTCAGTTTTGTCATGTGCATTCTTCGACTTGACTGGCTTGGCCCATGCTAACTTGCTACAGGCATCGATGACAGTCAACATGTATTTGCAGACGTTGTTGACCCGAGCATACAGTATTATCTCGACGAGGTCGGCTTGATATAAAATGTTTATCCCAAAATGCATGACCTTGCAGTAGCGGTAGTTGCATCTTGCAGATGCATGCAGTTAGTGGCCAATTCCCAACAGAATTATCGTATGCAGCCTCCCTCCTTCAGTTATTCGAAGATGGATATAATCTCATTAGTATGCGAGTAATTTCCAAAACTGCGAAGAGAGCAGTATCCACTAGTTCATTCGGGTTGTTCTAAAACACGTAGGCGATATTCTTCTTTCTGTCTATCTTCAGACATTCCCCACTATTCAGTGCTAAGCCACTGAAGAGGTCTGCAAGAATGTCGATTTTTTTGTGATCTTCGTTCTTATAAACACCGATATCGTGATTGTTATCTTGCTAAAGCGCATGCATAAGTTCGAGTAACCGCTTGTATTCGAGCAGGTCGGATTCTGTAAACTTCCTGGGCTCCCTATGAAATATAAGTTTGTAAAACCCGGGTGTTCCACGCATTTTGTAATCGCCTACTTGGATTATCCCACCTGGCAGAAACTCTATTTCATTAGCACAGTGGAAGCATTTTTGAATATGCCTGTATACACGATATGTCGTATCATTACTACAAGATATTTACAATCGTAACCAGAGCTTTATATTTCAGGGTTTTCTTCTGTACTTTTTTCTTTTGTGCCAAATCCACACCCGATTCATCATCCCGATCCATTTGTACATCATTGTGGTGTGGGTGGTGCTCATTGTGGTGCGGGNCAAATCCACACCCGATTCATCATCCCGATCCATTTGTACATCATTGTGGTGTGGGTGGTGCTCATTGTGGTGCGGGTGGTGCTCATTGTGGTGCGGTTGGTACTGATTGTGGTGTGTGGTATTTATTGTGGTGCTCGTGGTGCTGATTGNGGGTGGTGCTCATTGTGGTGCGGTTGGTACTGATTGTGGTGTGTGGTATTTATTGTGGTGCTCGTGGTGCTGATTGTGGTGCTCGTGGTGCTGATTGTGGTGCTCGTGGAGCTGATTGTGGTGTGTGTTGCTGATTGTGGTGCATGTGGTGCTGATTGTGGTGCATGTGGTGCTCATTGTAGTGTATATGGTCCTGATTGTGGTATGTGTGTTCGTGATTGTAGTTGCATAGAATCAGTATTGCAAATTTAGACTGTCTCTTAAAAACAATAACTCCACATAAACAGTTATAGACAAAGTTTGCTCTGAAATGTTTTACTTGCAGTTTAAATCCTCCAGGTAGTTTCTTCATGTCTGCGCACACTGCACAATGCTGAAAATACTTTACCGCAGAGGTGGCAAATAAGATGTATCATTAGCACTTTACGTCTTATGAACGCGATGTTCCAAGTCTAGAATGAAAGTTATACAAAAAGTATAAAAGAAGCCAATTTAAAAGTTTTTAGGTTAGTTCACCACGATGACTCCTAGAAGAAAGATCAAATCTGGAAGTGGGTTCGTCGATACACTTATCAACAATCTACCTTTCTAGCTGCACGTTCCTGGATACATATTCTGTGCGGTGGGAACAAAGCTACCTAAATGGCTCGCACACTGCAACACAGACATCAACGCACTGGACGAGGCAAGCAACACGATATCGCCTATTCCCCGCACAAGGAACTATAAGCTCGGCACCAGGCAGACAGTATATTTGCAGATAAAGAAATCGCCAGATACTGGACTCGGAGGAAAAATTGCATCATGAGGTGTTTCCAATGCAATGAATGCCAAGGTGAAGATAGTCATAGGTGCAAAGAGAAAGAGAAAGGTACCAGTGAAATGAAATGTGATTAAAAAAGGAATAAGAGCACGCATGTACAAGTAAACATCTGTCAGTGGATTTTTCCAGTGCTTTGACTGCACTTGGGGCCCTTAGGGGCCTAATTGTAGCCACGAGTGTTATTATCCAAGCCCTCAACACAGCATCGAACGAACGGAAGTAGTTTCCCAATGCCCAAAGACACAATGCAAATATGGAAGCAATTGCCATAAGTAAAAAAATGGCCAAGGCCTCTACCTAAGGCCATATTCTGTAGGAGGCGGAAGTGTGCAAAAGTGACGCAGCAAGACGATGCGATAGTAAAATCTCTACCGAAATGACCTCTCACGAATGTGGATATGGAACTATTTGCACGCACAATGAAGATAAATAATTTTCACTGTCTGTTCATTCGATATGTTTTGCCTGCTAAACCTAAGCATGACGAATGTGCCATAATCAACCTGCAAACGACAGCTGGGCCCGGTACTCACTGGGTAACTTATGTTAAACATGGAAAACGTGCAGACTACTATGACAGGTTTAAGAATTTGTGTCCTCCACCCAAACTACAGAGATACCTCAAAATTTCAAACTTTCATACAACTATGAGATGGATCAGATGCCGAACATGTTGAACTGTGGACACTTGTGTCTTCGCTTTTTTCTTCGTTCGTACAAGTAATTGAATAAAATGGCCAAACATCGACAGGTTACAATCAAATCATGTCGATTATGCTTACCTTGACAGGTCGCAGCTCAGAGATGCATGCTGTACACTTTCCTCCACTCAATTTGGAGGTGAAATGGTGTATAGGTTTAGTTGATTTTCAAACCTACAATGTGATACCGAACATTGATGAAAAAATTGCAAGATGTATTTCCTGAAAACCGGTAATATCTTCTGCGAGGTACCATTTCCCATTGGCTCTTACAAACTAGACGACATTGCAAAGTACCTACAACGAAGAATTGCTCTCTCCCAATACAGAATTCTAACTATGTGGTAATTTGAATACTCTGAAGTGTCATCAGATGCAGTGAGGATATCGAATTAAAGAATCTGGATTCCCTCGGAACAATGCTGGAGTTAGAACCACACATATACGAAGCCGGCAAATCTCACGAATCATCGCAAACCATAAACATTATGCCTTTTAATGTGACACGAATAAACTGTAATTTGAAGAGAGGTACATATCTCAATGGTAGGCCGAGCAATATACTGCACGAGTTTTCGCCTATAGTCTCTCCAGGATTTAAACTGGTCGTGGCATCACAAAGAATAATTTATGTTCTGGTCGTCGCGAAGAGAGCACGCGAGGTGGCAGAGACTACCATCGACCAGCACAAAAATTTGGCGAAAATTCAAAATGATGAAATAAAACTATGCATACATCTGACAATGTGAGAATAAGATTTACTATGACCAGGAGCAATAAAACAAAGCCTAACAGAAAACCAGCGATCAGTACATGGCAGGTCACCAAGGTGTTAACACATGGCAACGAGATTTTCCTTCGCAGTATTGGCTCAGAGGTCGGTCACAATGGAAGATTTCATAAATGTCGACGAGCCAATCATTTTGGAAAACAGCATCGCGAAAATGGAACTTCACTCATACCGGCAATTCCTGATCGGACCATAGATGTAACAATCGGGAATTTGGATAGTGATCCAACACCAATATATCTGCACTTTTCCTTGTCAGTCATTGCTGCGATTCCGGTAGACACAATGAAAAAAAAAATCGATCAAAACCAGCATCAACGAAAATAACAAGCAATGGTATTCTCCACCTTTTCGATCGCATAATGTAGGGCCTATTTGTACAGCGGTGTCGAGGTATACCAGGCAAGGGATGTCGGCATAATGTCCATGATCAACAATTACCTCTCACTCATGCCGAAAGAGTGGTTTGGGGCTAAGATATTAGGTGGAGGGGGGGGGGATATGACTACAGTGTTCCTATATACCCTGGAGAATTTCAAGGTCAGCATTCCTCTAGCGATGTTACCGAGATTCTCTGAATACAACAAAATGAGTTATCATGATTCTAAGCAGGAACTGGTACTTCTCCTAGCCAATATGCATGCAGATGCTATCATGGGTAAGGGAGAAAACCCAAAGATAGTGGAACTGAAGCTACATTCTATCGAACGGATGCTGCCACACGTTCAGCTGAGTACTACCGATCACATAAAGATTCTGAAGAATGTGGAAGATGGCCAAAACATCGATGTGGCTTTCAGGTCATTGAGTCTCGAGACCTAACCTGGATTGCCTGCAGGCCAGCCCATCAACTGGATGGTGAAGTCCAGCTTTGCCACAAAGAAAGTGAGACAGCAGAATGTGAGAGTGAGCTGTTCGCAATTAGACACATGTCAAATAGAAAATGTGAAAATATATTTGAATTGGGAAAGTTATATGTACATGGACATAAACGTGAATTTTCAAAATGGAATGTATCTGCTGGCAAATCAAATGTACACTCAATTCCAAAATGCATATTATGGGTGCACCCAATTCCCGATACTGAACCCAGATACTTTCAAGGGTTTGGCACCACTCATGATGTTCGGCATGATTAAAAAAGACGAACACATCAGATCGAAAGTGATTGACTGCATGATCGAATTTACTATGCATGGAAATATTCCTTCACACATACGCTTTTTGCCTGATAATTTACAACCGACTCGCATTAACAATTCTCGAGACAAAGTCATCAAGACTCTTTCGTGAATGCCGCAGAGGATATAAATATGATGGGCCATACACAATATCTGTTTAGTCGTCTTAGAGTATATGCAGCAAAAGGAAGTACTGTAATTTTCAGTGCTTCCAGAACCAGAGTGGCTATGTGCTGAAGGATATCGCAGTGTCCTATGACGACGATGAAAAAATGTGCACATGCTTCTTCTGCTCCCCTCCCCCTTATTCGTGAAAACGGTTGTATGAGAAAAGCGAGAAGACAAACAACTGGCTTACCTAGTACCACCAGGGACTGGAGTGAGACAAAGGCAAGATTCCATACCTTGAAGTGGGAAACATGCTGCGCGACTGGCTCATGCAGTATTCACGAGGACCGATTTTCATGGTGGGACTCAAGCAGAAAATAAATGGCTAAGCGACTTGTGCAAAAACGAAGTTGAAATCATCGGTGTACAGTTCGAGTACGAGTGTTCCTCGCTGCGCAACCTGACGAAACTCTTCAACGACCAGCAGCGACATGTCTGCCACAGGTCATAACCTGACTGGACACACATGTGGAGGAACGCATAGCTGCTGCGCAAATGGTGAGCCTCGTCCTTGATCCACGAATCAGCCACCTACTACTAGACAAGAAGTCACCTCGATATTGGTTCTGTTTCACATTTTTTTTTCATATATGAATTGAGACTAAATATTTGTCTTTTTGTTATGACATTTATCTGTACCATAAATTGTGTATATAACACCATTTTTTTTAAACCTTACTTATTGCACTCAAAGAAAAATTTATATTCTATGGTGTAGTACTGGTGTAGGTTGAATTCGCATGGATGGATCTGGGAATTCACACACATACCTTCAGGTTGATACATGCAGTGTGTCTGATGGAACGATGAGGAGAAAGGGGGGGATCATAGAGTTGTAGAGGGAATAAGAGAAGGAAGGGGGGATCTAATCGGTATAAATAATGACACCTTGTGGCGGATCTCCAGTTTGTTGACAAAAGTAGGGAGGAATAGATCATCATCTCATGTAGCTTTTACAGTCTTCATATTTTGCAGCTCTGATGTCTTCAGACATTCCAGAGCTAACGGGATATAAGCTGTGCCATCGAGTTCTTCTGACATGGTACCGAGGAAGCGATCGAATTCTACTTGTGCGATTCCAACAGTGCCATCAACTTCTTCCGGAATGGTACTAGAAAAGACATTTACATTTTCGGGCTCGCTGCTTACAGTGGTATCGTCATCGACCTCTTTGGGTGGGCTGCCTTCAGTAGCACTGTTGTCGACTGCCATGGGCATGGTACCAATGCCACCATCGCCTCCTCCGGTCTTATCTTCTTCCTCTTCAGTCATATCATCTGCAGTTTTCGATGAGGCATCTACATGTCTACCGGAATTTCCAGCATATACGGGAATATTTGGCACAGGGACTGCAGAAGTGTCATCCAGTTCTTCAGCTGAGGTAACTGCATCGCCAACCAGGTCATTGGCATCTGTTACAGAAACAAATTTATGGCCAAACACCTCTGCTGAACCATTCCAAAGTTACAAGGGTCGCTTTTGTGAAAAGACCTTCGCTTGCAGCAGCAATTTCCGACAACATGAGAAGCATTTCTGCACAAAGAGTCTCACCCATATAGAGCACACGTGTTCAAGGTGTGGGGTGTCGATTACACAGATGGATGGTCTAAAGGTGCACATTAATATATATATATATGGGTTCCTCCATGTAACATCGAGAGTGAACCTTACAGTTATCGACATATGTTGACCCTCCCGTATTTATCAACCACAAACGTCCGGTAATTAATCCCCACAACAATAAAAACAAATGTTTCATTTGGTCAGTGTTGGCTGGATTTGTTAAGTCATGCATCCACAGTGTGTGGACAAGAGGTATGCTCAGGAGGAAGAAATGTTTGATTCTAGTTTTCTATTCCTCTACAGCAAACAAGTGCATTGTGGAACAACAACGCTGGCGTTTCTGTAAATGTGAACTCGCTGAATGCGAGGGGGGAAATGGTGCCAACATGCGTGTCTAAGAACGAGAATCCTTAACATATAGATCTTCTGATTGTGAAGGACGAAACTAAGAATATTTCACATTTTTGTTACATAAAACACTTTTCACGACTGGTTAACTCGCAGATTACTTCGCATGGGTATAAAGTTCATGTCTGCAAACATAGTTTTAAGCATTATACCGATTACCCACGGAAATCAGGACTCACTGCGTACAGTTCCTTGCAATAAATAAAATAAAGTGTTAATAATAAATATTTGGTGTGCAAATGTATTTTCTCATGTTGTGCATTACCGAATATAATTAGTTTTTAACAAATATGTTGTGTTTTAGTTATTTTTAAAATAATATTGACCTTAAAATTTGTGTGAAAGAGTGATTCGTCGCCAAAAAAAGTTTGGGAATGGACGACATTGGTCCTCTCGTTGTAAATGCTAACAAACAAAATAACTATCACACACTATAGTGTCTAACACAAGAAAAAATATGGTTAAAGTCGTAATTTGGTGGGTAATAGGCATATTTCATTGATTGGTATGGGTGGAGGGATAATTTTTATGTAATGTAAATTATTAGTTTGAGGCATAGGGGTGGGATGATGAGGGATTTGTGGAGTAGGGGTGAGCAAAGGAAGGAGATCTAATGTTATTTCCTCGATTTTTAGAAATTTTTGAGACTTTTATCGATTTTATAATAATTACAATAGGTGAGGAGTTGGCTAGGGTGGTGTGGAGTGTGAGGTTAACATGATATGTTCCTCGATTTTTAATTTTTTTACGAATTTATTTCGAATTTTTTTTTATTGGGTGGTTGTGGTGTGGGGAGGGGCTGTGGCGTGATTAAGGCTGTGGTGTAAGTTTGAGTTTAACATGATAGGTTCCTCAATTGTTTAATAATTTTTTATTGTTTACAATTTTTTATAAATTTGTGTGTGGGTGGTGTTGAGGGGTGCTGCAATACGTAAACCACATTAAAAACCTTCACTACCTGTCTCGGTGGCCGAGTGGTCTAATGCATCCACCATGTTGGCGACCCAAGGTCCAGTAGTTCGATCCCATTCTACTCCAGACAATATTTTAAGCCATCTCTGGAACCAACATAGTGGTGGAGTGAGAGCAAAACCAACGCCCCTAGCAGGGGGAGTTGAATGAAGGACAGGTGTAAACAAGGTGGCGGACGATGGTGGCACCACTAGCAGCAATAAACAACATTACAGGCATCACTGTTGCACTTTAGCAGACAACAGGGCAACTACAGCAGACGACATCCAATATGGCGGTGGTTGAACGAAGGCAAGTAATTTGGAAACAAGATTGCCACCGGAAACAAGATGGCGACTTGTAAGATGATAGCGGTTGGAAACAAAATTTTAACCAAGAAAAAAGACGGTGGACAAAAACAAAATGGTGGATGACAAATCCATAGCAGAAAGGTTAAGGTCAAGGTCATAAAATGGCCATCGATAGACTGGACTGACAGAGCAGGAGGTGACGTCATCCAAGATGGCGGACGGCTATCGACTCCTACTCATGAATTATGCCTCTGAACGAAGTTAATCCTACTACTTACCTGGGTTCGATTTCCGGTCCAATCATCGTGATTTCGGTTTTCCAAACAATTTATTAATTACCCCAGGCGAATGATATGATGGTTCCTTAATACAGCCCTTGGCTGATTCCTTCCCCATTCTTTCACGACTAGTATTCACCTCCTATAGCATTTTAGCTGGTCAGGTATCTTCAGAACACCAAATAAATAAGTAAATAATGGAAACTTGCAGTACGAGAGTGGCCAAAGAGGATTTTCAGGAATATTGGTGAAATTGATGCTGATGTTGGTAAACATGAAGATGTGTTTGTAAATAAGTAACTCAGCGTCAAGAAAGTTACGTGTTGGTGTTGACTAGTATCCTTATGGTTTGCAGAGTATATGACAGCTAGCCTTAGCAATAAACTTTTGAAATATTTTTTTTTATCGTAGGGCACGTAATTTCCCGGCCCTTTATGTTATACATATATTCAAGTTCGCGGTTTAATACTTATTTAAATTTATGAAAGAGTTTTTGTTATAACTAATTGTTGAGACTCTGTAATGAACTCTCGTAAATATGTTTAATTGTGTTAGGAGATGAAACTTATTTGTTTCCAAAATTGCTTGGTACTGCCTTTCTTATGCTTTGGTTATGAGGATGAAGAAAGTTTCATACATAATCAAGTACACTTTGAGAGTAGAATAAATTTATAAATCCGAGGTGGCGTAAAATAAACCCTGATAACGTAACAGCCGGGTCCGCCGCGGCAGACTTCTTCTCGGTACACACGACTGAAGCAAAGCCAATTTTCTAATAAGAAACAGACGCAGGCAAGGCTGGCAATAGCTCCCGGCGAGGCCTTCTTTCCTCGCTCTCAGCTGTGACGAAATTATTTTTTTTCCCCCCAACCCTCTT
Organism: Clitarchus hookeri; assembly: GCA_002778355.1. Taxonomy (NCBI): domain Eukaryota; kingdom Metazoa; phylum Arthropoda; class Insecta; order Phasmatodea; family Phasmatidae; genus Clitarchus; species Clitarchus hookeri. The sequence continues at coordinate 716,151 of NQII01001306.1, forward strand.
TCCCGTGACAAATCTTCCTCTCTCCTCTTTTCCACATGATGGGAAAGAGAAAAATGGAAGAAGGAGAAGGAACTGCCCCGTCAGATCTGCCCCGCTTAGCACGAGACACTGGAAATTAAATAATCTGTCTCTTAGTTATTAATTTCTCGGGCACTGTTTTCAGAGAAATGAACGGGGAGTAATAGTTTCTTACCCAAAGTTTAAAAAAAGGAAATATGAAGAACAGGTAATTTATTTTGAAAGATTTTGTTAATATCTGCCTCATATGACATCTTTGAAAACTTCAAAGATATTACAGTACAGTGCCAATTATTCAAACGCGCAAATGGTAAATTCCACTGATTCTAACACACATTACGGAACAGAGAAACGGATATATTAATATCAAGGTGTTTTTTTTTTCTACATATAAATATTCTTGTTCTATGACACCAACGGGAAAGTATAACGTTGTCACAGAAACTCATGTTCACCTTAGCATCTAAAGGAAATGACAGAATGGTAAATTTCATGTTTCAAACACTGTCGTGACATATGGAAATCGTTGTAGCCAAGCTATGCAGACAAAATTGTAGGACTGCAAAATAACACAGTAAAACAGCTACCCAACAACTTGCTAAGGGTAGAGCGTAAAACATTATAGAAAATGTCTAGAGAAGAGTGTACCGCAGGCTGAAAATCAGAGGCTTCACTCTGAAATTCAAAAAATTCTAGAGAAGCTTAGTAAGTTAACCATGTCAGAGCAGGGTGCCACACAAACACGATCCTTCCAAAATAATCGCCAGGGTAATCTGCAAGAAATCTCACAAAACCAAATAAATACACTTCACGGTGATTAAAGTAGTAATAAAAAACTTTACAGGCAGAAACATGAAAAACCAGCACAGGTAAAGATCATTTAAAGAGAATTTAGACCAATCTACTACAGAAGTAGAAACAACGAGGCACAGGAGGACGAAAATAAATACCTTAACAGAGTTACAGGAACTCGCGAGTATTTGGCAAAAAGGGCGATAACGATTACAATAAGGGTAAAAAAACAAAAAAGTGCCAGTGTCATAAGGAAACCGATCCAAAAAAACTAGATAACGAGGAGATGAGCGCGATGCCCCAATAGCAATAAAAAGCAACGCGCCGTATATAATTAGTGATAATTCTGAATCTTATGTCCAAGTAACAGCGCAGAATGCAAGGCCGGATAAAAATTGATTTTCTACAAGTCAAGGAGTAAATCATCCACGAATAGAGCAGGTTCGCAATGATAAAACACACAGGTTAGAAAAACATTTATGTAATCCCGGTGTTGATTATAAACACTTGAGCAGGAAGGACTCGCGCGGCGAAAAAAAGGTTGTTACAGCAGAACGCCACGACAACAAGGAAAAAGTTGACCTGGTCTTTCGAGTGGTTGAACAAGAGCAGGTAAGGACAAACACAGTTAAGGTTAGCGAGGAGATAAACATGGAACACTCGACATCGTGTAACGACAAAACCATAGATATTGACATTGACAGTACAATTTATAAGGTAAAGGACCAAGTCCATAATTCACAAAGTGTGTATAGTGCATTTGCAGAAACTATTTTACAAAATAGAAAAGAACAAGAAGTAATACAGAGTACAAAAACATATGTAAAATCACACTACAGTGAATTTAAAAAGTAGCTTTATAAACTGATGCATATTATAGATCCAGCTACGAACATTACATTTTTAGTAAACTTTCAAGAAATGTTCGTCAAACCAATTTTGAAAGCTGTGGCTGAATTATATGGGATCAGTATTGAATTAACTCAGGAAGGTCTGAATGACAAAATTTGATACTAGATCTAGTAATCAGGGTACAAATAATAATTGGTACTATGTCCAAAAAAAACATTTTTCATACCAGTATATAACCACGAACAAGAATATACAAACATTGAAAGTGATAGGGATTTATTTTTATGCCCTATTACACAAATAGTTCCAAACTCTCCGTTTCAGGGATAAACATTTACAAAAGCTCAAAACGGCCTTAGTGTTGCCAAAGATAGCGGACGCGAAATATTTTAAAATTTCTAGGCGATATTGTATTGCCACAAATGGTGAAACATACTTAAGGGTACACACACCATCAGGGGAAAACATCTAACATAGTACTAAAACATTATAAAAATGAGATAATGATACATCACGATTCCCTACTGTGAGGTAACCATTTTGGAACATACAAAATTATAGCAAAAAACAATAATGAATGATGTCGCAGAGTATGTAAAAATTTGCGAAATTTGCCACAAAACTAAAAGTAGCAATAAGAAATCGATCGGGCATCTATAGCCGATTCAGCCACCTCCATTGCTATCAGCATGGGCTTTGAATGCTAAGGGTACCATTCAAAAATAAAATAGGGCCATTGGTTCATTTTAATTATTACGGAATTTGCAAGCAGATTTATAGTTGCCAAAGCTGTTAAAAACATAGATGCAACAACATATGCCGACTTTATCAAATATATATAATTTTAAGATATGGTTACCCGGAACATATATTAACTGATCGTAGGACATCATTCAACAATGAGCTAATAGCTACACTGTTAAAATAACTCCAAATAAATAAGTTAGAAAAATATCGTATATTCCGAGCTGTAATTTCCTAGTGGAGAGTATGAATAAGGTAATTGGAAAACAATTAACGGCATATGCGCATGATGATCCACAAAATTGGGATAAATATCTGGATATGAAAATTTTTAATTATAACACTATAGCAAACACGAGCACTAAATATACACTATTTTACCTACTACATGGTGTAGAGGCAGTTCAATAAATAAATGTCGCATTTAGAAAATGTTTCTTGCGAACAGAAGATTGGGATGCTCAATTACAGAAAGATATGAACCAAGCAAAACTCAATGTAGTTCAAAATCAACATATCCAGAAATATCATTTTGATAAGACACACGATGTAAATACAATTAACATCGGCGATTATGTCTGGGTGAATAATAATTCACAGCATAAGAGTTTGGCATTAAAATATAAGGGATCTTATATCTAGTAGAAAAATTTCTTGGTCCAACAACACTACCAATACGTGTCGTGAAAACAAGCAAACAGACACCGGAAACATTTAGCACCAGGAATTTTAAGATTACGCACATTAAATAATAAAATGACCATGGTAGACCCGTGTTTGACACCTACAACTTTTATGTATTTCAGGTACCAGCAGGCACAATGCAACATGCAGCAGCATCGTTTATCGTCTACATTCTGTGTGTTGTGTTGTTCACGAAGGACATACCGGACACATGCTGGGGTGTACTGGAGATAGCTGGAGTCAAGTTTATACTATGAGGACTAATTTCCTCCAGTATATAATATATCGATAGCATAACCTACACAACCACAATTACTTGCTATTTGGTACAGCAGAGCTTGTGCAGTTAATTCGACTAATGTTTGCAGAAATGTTAAATAATCTGATACATTTACTAACGAATAAGTAATAAGGTATATTACTCACAGCTTCCCAGAAATCCCATGGCAGTATGTAAGCAGTTTCTCAGCTCCAGTGCAAGATGAAGAAATAATCCAGAAGGCAATAATACAATTGTGTGCTGAAAGTCACGTCACATTGTAAAAAGTTGCTAAGAACTAAATAAAACGGCTCTGGAGAGAAAATCATAAAACAGTGCGAACGCGAAAAGTATCAACAGGTCACCAAGAAGGGGACAGTGATACCCATAAGGTTGACAACACTTGAGCCACGAGCGATAGTCACTTGGTGCAAAAGGTGGTAAGTATCAGTACGTTATAAAATAATTAGTAAGTGCGATATAATTCAAATAATATAATGATTACAAATATTTATCATTATAGTACAAACGCGAGTTTTACGTGAAGTATAAACTTGAAGAGAGAAAAAAAAGTATAATTCAATAGTAAATGGCAGGGCTATTGAGCAAAACCAGCAATAAAGAGTAAATCACGTGCGCACGTATAGAATAGAATTACATATAGACAACAAATTAAAATTAATTTGAACCGACGATGGTTAAATAGTAGTCTCTCCAGAAGGTCGCATGAGCTTTAATAATTTCATGCAGTTCGAACAACAGCTTCAATATGCTGGCTGGCGAACTTCACAGTATATACCGTAACGATAAGTTGCAAGTAAGTACATATCAAGTACGCACATACTTCACAAAAAAAACCCCTGGAATTACTGAGCTCACTATTACACAAGTACACACGCCAAAAGTACGAAAGGCTAGTCACAAATACACAATTACAGCGAGTTGAGTAAATCACATATCTGTACTGCGTCACGTATCGTAAGAAGACAGTTTAGCAGCATAATTATTCTGCTGACTCTACCTTCTCCATGCTGGCAGGACGTAATTCACGTTACACGCAATAGTGTGCAGCTTAATGCAGGCAAGAATGTTACAAAAAATCATGCGCCTGAATATTAGACCAGGTAAAATAAAACTCCCGGGACCAGGCCAGGACAAATAATAAAAAAACAAATAAAGAAAAGTAGAAATAAAATATGTAACGTTTAGAATGATATAGTAAATATCGTATTAATAATAGTAACGATAAGTTAAGGTTACGTAAATCACAAGAGAGTTAAGATCAATATAAATATGTTACAAATCAAGTAAAGTGACAGAGACAAGAAAAGTGTTGCAGCAAATGTAAGTACTATAGTTTTAAAACTATACAGTATATATTGTTGTGGTGTGATAGCATTATATTACAAATCATACATCGTTTTTTTTTTTAAATGTCAGTTACAAAGTTTCAAAGCAGTAATATAATAAAAAAATATTATTCCTGGCATATATTAATTGCAAATGATAAAATTCCCTGACCTAAAATTATTTTATTTATTTACCCCCTAACTATAGTTAAAAAAATTATAGTACCATCCAAAATAAAAAGTGAATGCCTAAGGATGGCACGTTTTTCAAATGAAATTTCACCTATTCGATACATATACCAAGTATTTTCTGCACTGCGTTGAAACTACTGCTGAAAAGCTAATCATCAAATCATAGTATTGAAGAGTAATCTTGTTGTAACAAGATTATTCTTAAGTTTGTTCGTTTTGGTTACTGGCTAGTCTCTCTAAATAACGAATCACATAAATGCGGTATTGAGTATGTGAAAAATAGCATTTATTGTTCTAATGACAACAAATTAATCGCCTACAGCCACGTCTGAGTGACGTGACTAAAATGTACTTAACAATGAGTGCTCTTTTCGAGCTCTCTACATCAGAAATAGCTGTTTGAATCACCACTCTTATAAGATACTTTGAATCGATTCGATCAGGCCCTCTCCCCCTGGGAAGGTCGCACATCGGTGGCGTCGATCGTCCTCACCAGCCGCGCCTTGGCAGGAGTCTTGCAGCAATGGCGACCCCCAACCTTGTTATCTCTGCACTTGTATAGGCTGGCTGCTTTTCCTCAATTTCCCTCTTCTGCTTTCCTGGCTGACCAGCTCTCCCTAGGCATCGTTATGCCTGTCCGTACCCTTGATTTCCATAACAACACCCTCCTGGTCGAAATAGCCGTCGTCGACGACCGTTGTGGTTAGGTGAAAGGATTTGCAGGGGTGGCAGCGACGGCCAGAAGTTGTGGACTGCATCACAAATGCTACCAGTGGACCCGTTGGGTGCGTTGAATGACAGCCCTTCCCTAACAGGGACCTGATTTCACGCCAACGTGGTTTCCCCGGAATTATGTTGCAATAGTATGATAGAGTGAGTGAAGAGATTTTGGTGGCTCTCAACAGCGAGGTCTTTAAAGCCGACGAGGACAATTAAGGTGAGTATAGAGCAGCACTGGAATGAAAGTGCAGGGGAAATTGGAGCTCTTTGAGAAAACGCACCTACCAGAGGGATCGTCCAGCACAATTGTATTAAGAGTGCCAATTTATAAGTTCTTATGTTAGTTCATTGCAAAGTTTCGAAGATACATGTCCGTAGCTGTAAGTCAATTCCAGCTGCATATTCCCGGATACCACTTCTGTGGGAAAGGAACCAAAGTTAGCTAAAATATTGGCACATGGCGACATGGCATCATGTGCTGGACGAGGCATGCAAGGAAAACGATGTTGCTTACTCCGTGAGTAAGGATCTAAAAGCATGGCACCAGGCATACAAGATACTCGCACAAAGGGTCTACCAGATAATTGAATCGCCAGATGCTGGGTTCAGAGAGAAAATTTCGGCATGGAGCATTTGCAACATAATGATGGGCAAAGTCTATATGGGAATCGGTTCAAAGAACAAGCAGAAGGTGTAAGTGAAATTAAGAGTGGTGACAAAGCAAAGGAATGCATGCATGACCAAGAAAACATCTACTGGCGGGTCTTCCATTGCTTTTATATACAGCCAGGACCATAGGGGGCCTAATCGGACCCTCTAGTGGCATCACCCGAGCAGTCAACACAGTATCGAATGAAAAGAAGCAGTTGTCCGAGGGCCAAAGGTACAATACAAATATTGAAGCAATCGACATGGGTGAAAAACCAATCAAGTATTCTACCTAAGTCAATAGCCATTAGAATGCGGAATTGTGCAAAATCGATGCAGCAGGAATAAATGCTAATGAAATCTCTACAGAAACAACCACTCACGAACGTACATGCAAATTGAAGATATTTAATTTTAACGGAGTGTTTATGAGAGATGCTTTGCCTTCCCCTACACCCAGACGTGATGAATGTGTCATAATCAATCTTGACCCGACAGCCGAATACGGTACTCACTGAGTAACTTACATGAAACATGGAAAATGTACAGACTACTATGACAGTTTTGGGAATATCATCATCCCCCAGAACTGCGACGGTTCATGAGAAATTTCCAACTGACTTAGAAGTACGAGATTGAGCAGATACCGAATACGCGAAACTGTACACACTTGTGTTTTCGCTTCCTTTTTCGTTCGTACAAGTAACTGAATAAAATGGCTATACATAGACGAAAAACCATCAGTCATGTTGATAATGCTTAGCTGGACGGGTCGTAGTTCTGAGCTGCATACAGTGTACTTCCCTCCACACGACCTGGAATGGGAATTGTGCATAGGTTTGGTCGCATTACAAACCTACAATGGGAACGAATATCGATGAAAAAATTGTAATATGTCCCTTGTGAAAAGTGGATATCTCACCCACGAGGTAACGTTACTCGCTGGCTCTTATGAACTTGAGGACATTACAAGGTACATTAAGATTTGCTGTCTCTCGACACATAATTTTAAATACATGGAAATTCCGATAGTCTGAAGAGTGTCATAAGATACAGTGAATATATGCATTTTACGAAAGCAGATTACATAGGAATGATGCTGGGCTTAAAGCCACGCATATATGGAGGCAGAAAGACCTACGAATTGTTGCGACCCATAAACATCTTGTCTGTTAATGTGATACAAATAAAGGGCAATTTGGTGAGTGGCACATATCTCAACAGTAGGCTGAGCAATATGTTGCACGTGTTTTCGCCAGTAGTCTATCCCAGTTTTAAATAAACTGACCGTGGCACTGCAAAACACCATTTATGTTCCGGTCGTGTCAATGGTCGACCAGCATGGAGAGTTAGTGAACTTTCGAAACGAGGAACTCACCATATGCTTGCATTTGAGAAGATGGGAATAAGGCTTACAGTGACCAAAAACAATAAAACAAAGCACCACACCAAACCAGCTATCAGTATACCACATGTAGCCATGTTAACACATGGTAATTAAATCTTCCTTCGCAGCCTTGGCTTCAAAGTCAATAATCATAAACATTAACATCGACGAGCATGTCATGTTTGAAAATAGTGCGACGAAAGTGGATATTCACACATACCAGCCATTCCCAATCGAGCCATAAACATTACCTTCGGAAGTTCGGATAGTGGCCTAACACAAAAATTTCTGCACTCTTCCTTGTCAGTCATTCCTGCAATTTAGGGGGACACTGACGAAAAAAGATGGATGCAACCCGGCATCGATGAAAATAACCTTGTTAATCGCATTACATATTTGCTCATTGGTGTCGAAGTGGACCACACAAGAGATGTCTGCATAACAACCTCGATAAAAACCTACCTGTCGCTTACCCCGAACGAGTTGTCTGTGGCCAAGATGGTATGCTGGGGGAAAGAAGATGTCTACAGTCTTCCTATATACTCCTGAGATAAATGCGAGGTCTTCATACCTCTAGCAATGTTACTGGGTTTCGCCGAAGACTACAGGCATATTATCAAAGGACAGTCCATCAACTTCATGTTGAATTCCAGCTTTGCCACCAAGAAACCGAAGCACATCATTGTTGGGAAACATACTGGAAGACAGCACAATGTGAGAGTGAGCCGTTCGCAGTTTGACAGATTTCAAATAGAAAATATGAAAATATTTTAGAATAGTGAATGCTATCTGCATGTAGACATGAACATGGACTTTGGAAATGGCCAGTACCTGCTGACATATCAAATGTAACCTCTATTTCTAAATGCATATCACGGGCGCACCCAATATCCGATACTGACTTCTGATACCTTCAAGAGTTTGGCCCAGCTCGTGGTGTCTATGTGAGTAAACAGGACGATCATATCAATTCGAATGTGATCGACTGCAGGATCGAATACACTATGCATGGAAATATTCATCCAGGTACAAATGCTTTCTGCCTGATAGTACACGACCGACTCGCCTCGTAAATTTTCCGAGACAAAGTCGTCTAGATAGTTTCGTGAATGCTGCAGAGGATATAAATACAATGGGCTACATGCGATATGAGCTTATTTGTCTTCGAACATAGGCAGCAACATGATGTACTGTAATCTGCAGGACTTCCAGAGCCAGAGGTTGTGCTTAAGGAGATCACAGTTTCCTATGATGATGATGGCAAAATGTTCATGCGTTCCTTCCGACCTCCATACTCTTGGTAACTGTTCGACGAGAAAAGTAAAAAAACGGTCGACTGGCTAAGCAGGTACTACAACGGACTGGAGTGGGACGAAGGCAAGATTCCATGCCATCAAGGGGTAAATGTGCTGCGCGACTTGCTTATTCAGCACCCGAAAGGGCCAAATTATGTGGCNCGGTCGACTGGCTAAGCAGGTACTACAACGGACTGGAGTGGGACGAAGGGAAGATTCCATGCCATCAAGGGGTAAATGTGCTGCGCGACTTGCTTATTCAGCACCCGAAAGGGCCAAATTATGTGGCGGGTCCGGAACAGAAAATAATGGTTGATCGACATGTGCAAAAATGAAGTTAATATCCTCGATGTGCAGTTCGAGTACGGCTGTCCTCCGCTGCACAAACTAACGAAACTTTTCAACGACCAGCAGCGAAACATCTGCGACAAGTCAGAACCTGACTGGACATGTGCGCGGAGAAATGTGCAGATGCTCCACAAATGGCGTGCCTCGTCTTTGGTCTGGGAATCCACCAACCATGACCAGACAAGAAGTCCCCCTGATAATGGTCCCAAAGGATTTTTTTATTTAAACCATGAACTGAGATTAAATATTAGTTTTTGTGTTCTGGCATTTATGTATTTGTTTTTTCTTTATCCTTACTCATTAGAATAGCAGTTTTTTTTAAACCTAAACAAAATCCACATATTTCTTAAACAAATACTACATAACATTTTTATATATTGGGGTAATACTGACATAGGGCGAAACCGGCAGTAGTTCGTATGGCTAGAGCTGGCAATGTGTACACTAGCATTCACTTTGAACCAAGCAGTGTTGGAGGCATGGGTGCAGAACGGTGTTCGAGTGAGTTGTAGAGGAAAGAAAATAAGGGTGGTTGGGGCGGGTGTGGGAGGGATGGAAAGGTGATGGGTATGAATAAAGAAAACGGCATTTTGTGGGGATTACCCCTTCATCGATGAAAGAGTAGAGGTACGTATTGTCTTATCTAACTTCTATAGGTAGCATCATATTTTGCATCCACTATGTCTTCTGATCCTCCAGAGTCATCGGGTGGACCACCAACAGCAGCATCGCCATTGCTTTCTTGTGGTGTGTTACTGCCAACTTTCAGTGGATTGCCTACAGCAGCACCGCCAACGCCTTGTTCCAGCATGGTACCAATTACAGCAGCTTCACCGTCGTCTTGTGCTGCCGATATTGGGTCGATCATGTCGCTACTGTGGTGGTACGTGAAGTAAAAGTAGTAATTCTTATACGCTCGACAAGAGTGGAAAATGCGTGAAGAACACAGGATGGGCTTACTTGACTCTTGGCTGTCATACGTGTGGTCGTAAATTCAAGACTTATAATAAAACGAACTATGAGGGAAAATAGTGTTTTGAAGCATACCGCTATCGTGTTGAAAAATAACCTGCTCTAAAACCTTTACATGTACTAAGTAAACCTATTGCTAATGGATTTTTTGTGAAGCAATCTTTATTCAGTGGCCTTCTGAAAAAATTATGTTGCTCCGAATGTGACAGTTTCGTCGGAAGATTTTTGCATGTTTCTCTTGGCTATGGAACTAAATTTTATAAACCAACTTACAGAAGAGGTGGGAAAAAATGTTGGTCTCTAAATATAATATATGACTGGAATGTATCTACTCGAAACCAGAACTGAACCAGGACGAACATTGTAGAAGGTCATTGAAGACCTCGAATATACCTATCAATAATGTATAAGNAAACCAGAACTGAACCAGGACGAACATTGTAGAAGGTCATTGAAGACCTCGAATATACCTATCAATAATGTATAACACATCGAAGAGAGTGTTAACGATAATAAAAAAAAAACATGTCGCGAGGAAGAAGAAATAGAAATGAAGGGCTCTGGCTGACAATCGATTCCGTGGGTCATCAGCAGCTAAGGACAAATGTATAACAACCACTTACAAAATTATTCGATTTACTTTTATTGCCTTCGAATATCGTAGCAGAAAATTACATATGTTTATAAAAATTTTGTAAATAAATATAAATTAAATATCGCATGTTTTATTAATTTTAAATAGTAGTATCAGAATAACTTTAAATAATTTTCAAATTAATATATTATTAGTAAAACAGTAGAAAGTTATATATACTCCATCTTTGGCGGAGTGCCTCGTTGCCGAAATATTATTAAACGCTCGATATGGGAGCTCTCTGGTGGTAAATGCTAAAAAATAAATAACTAGCACACTCTGCAGCGTCCCTTACAAGAAAAGAAGATGTGTTAGAGGCGCAATTTAGTGGCCAATAGGCAGATACAATTGATTGGTAAGGGTGGAGGGACAATTTGTTACATAAGGTCAATGATTAATTTGTTGGAAGGAGAGGGAGCAGAGGAAAGGGGTATAATGTTATATGTTCCTCGATTTTGTAAAAATTTTTTTCGATTTTTTGCAAATTTTCTACATTTTTTATGATTGGGATGGTTTAGGGGGGTGGGGATGGTTAGTTAGCACGTGGGATGAGCCTGACGAAAGGGATTGTTATATGTTCCTCAATTTTTTGAATTTTTTTCTCTATTTTTATAATTGCCTGAAGGTGGTGAAGGGGTGAAGTGATTGTGAGTAAGGGAGATGAAGAGGAGGGATGGAGGTAGGGGTGTGAGGATGTGGTAGGTGCAGGATAGTGGTTGGGAAAGAGGGTCATGTCCGCTGATCCTCCCTGATCCACTGGACATTGCTCGGAGCCTCGAATTATCCTTTACTGCTGAGAATTTAAGAGTGTTGAATACCAAAAAAATGCATAAATTTATGTTTGTGCCAAACATTTTTCAACTCGTACGCATTTATGAGATGATATTTTCCACGAATATAAAAATGTTTCATTTCATATTTAAAAAATAATGTTATGTCAAATACAAAATGTAAACATCAGAGACCACATATAGTGACGCGACAGGCACATCAATATAGCTGTGTCCGTTTTTCCGACGCAAATCGTAATCTGTTTTTAATGAGATTTTCTGAAGTCATACACACACACAAATGAAGAAAGAGCCACAGTACAAGTCTTAAAATATATCATACCGTCACACGGTAGGCAGAAAGAAATTTAGGATAAATACATACTTAATACATATATCTACTAGACGTTTACGCACATCTCTTAAAAAGTTTCAACGTAAAAACTAAGATGCTTAACATTTTTTTTTGTTTTTAAGGAGATAGATGGGGTTTTAAATAATTAGAAATGTGCGGAAGAAAAGTCACTTTATTTAGGGTATGTCTAATTGTTGTAAGTGGCCTGGTTTTCACGTAATGGGCTGATAAGTTTAAAGGATATTGTAGTCAAGGTGAATTATCAGGCATAGTCTAACGAGTATATCAAACTCTTTATATATTTTCAACACTAGGCCAATACGAAAGAAATATAATTTTCTAATCAACTTTTTGTTCCTTAATTACTAGCCTCACCTTACGACACATTACACTATTTCAATCAGTTGGCGTAGGTTCAATTCTCTGCAGGAACATAAATTTGAAAAGTCGTTCGGAAAATGAAATAGTTAAAATACCATAATACGGAATAATTATTTTATATAATGTATTAGTTTTTTTTTCGGTAAATGTGTTATAAAAATTATTTCACAAGTTAAATACCATAACAAAAACCGAAATGGCAGCCATATAAAAATAATAACATTAAAAAAATATATATATTTTTATAGTTTTTATGGAATGTTGGAATTTTTGTGTATTTCGAGTTGAAAGCCACATGTAAATGTTTAAAACTAATAGGGACCTTACTAGTTTGCTTTTCACCGTGATCTCCCACGTCAATAAGAATACGTTAAATACCTTATGTACAGTTTCCCACACAGTTAAACATTGTTAAGGCAATTATTGACTTGTAATGAGCATAATATGCTATATTGTAACACAAATATTTCAATAATCTGTAAAATAATTACAAATCGCAACATTATCAATGCACAGTAAGTCATAACAGACCTGACCTGAGTATGGTAAAAAATTGTAAACAATTTTGTTATAATTTTTGGAATACAACAACATTTATAGAAAGTTGAAGAAATGTGGTGTAAACAAAGAAACATGGCGATGTTTTTGTTTACATAAAATTGAATTATATGTAATTGGCACTTGAGACTATAATTTAAGCAGGACTCACATAAGTAGAGCACATATGTGAGTGTGAGAGTTGCTGCATTCACAGCGGGAGAAAAAAAGTGGTCGGACACACGAAGTCTACCTTACCTACATGTAGGGGTGACAGAAGGGCGACAGAAAGATGCAGGTAAGTCTGGCAACATTGCTGCAGGAAACCTACCTGTCTGGCGGGCGGGGATTATGGGAGGCTCTCACTCAAGAACGAGTGACGAGATCGGTCAGTGCGCTGCGCGATAAACCTTCCTAATTCCACAGCTTTCTCACATCCACCATTTAATATATGCAGAATACCAATTTGAAAAATTGACGATTTGTAAGAAAGAATGAGATGAATTTCTACAACAACAGCGAAAAAGATTCCTAAGTCGAGCGGCTGATGAGGAGCTGATATTTACCACCACCGAGTCAATGGGAAGTCAGTAAAGGTAGTGGTCACCACCAAAACGTCCATCGCAGGAGAAGCCCAGCAGTTTTGCAGTATGCGTATGTTTCAGCAGGTGGATAAAGATGTTACAATCAAGCCCTTCTCTTATGATTAACAGACAACTAGGCGTGAATACCGGCACCAATTTGATACCATCGCCGCTCTGAATCGTTGCACAGACCAGCAGCGGGCTTAATACCTCGCGGCTGTACTGAGGACACTGCACTGGCTAACCTGCAGTCCCGGCCAGAACGACATCGATTCGAGTACTCGACACTGGTATTTGACTTGAGTTGCATTTTAGGGTTACCGATACCTACGACATGTTCACTATGCCCACCTGTCTCTGGAGTGGTGCCCCAAGGAGGCATGCGATACCATAACAGTCGGCTTCTTTTTCGATGATATTGCCGATACACAGGTGCGGGAAGTTATATTGAAACTCGATTGGAGGTACTAAAGACAGGCAGTAACGAGTTGAGAGTGTCAACACGACAATGAGCTGCCTGGTAGTCCTGTGCTCAGCACACTGTGTTCACTGCTTCTAGCGAAATTGTTACTATAGACAAATGTCAGGGAAAAATTTCTCAGATGTTTAGGCATAATTGAACCAGTCCAGTAAGGTGACACTATACCAGATGGTTTCATTATAACAAGGACTTTGGTATCTTCAAACTCAAGCAGTTTTCCAGCAAAGGTGATATTTTTATCTGGTAGTGCTGTTCGTCTTCAGGATGGGTCATGGTAGGAGTTTGCAAGCAAGTTCAAATATCTTTGAACCTTCGATGCCTCAAATTATCTAATGCTTTCTACGAGAATATCTAGGGAACTACTTAAAATAACAAGAGAAAAACTCAACTGGTGACAAGATTATCTGTCTCTGAATTATTACAAAAAAATAAGGATTATTTATCTTGTGGGTCAAATGATCTTGGAAGAACGAATATTTCATGCCATTACATCGAAGCAGTGGATGCCTAGCCTACAAAGCAGCTACGAATGTGACTACCACTAAAGTCACATGAGGTTTTTGAGAGTATTTTTATTGAGACGAAGGATTTATATGTGACAGAACCATCAGTCATTCCCATCTCTTCTCCCATTGTGCTTATTAAAAAATGAAATTGGTTCTATGAAATTTTGTGTTTTACCTCTAGTTTTATAATTTGACGAAGTAAGATTCTTATCCACTTCCAAGAAAGACGACACAGAGAACAACCTAGAAGGTTCACAATGGGTTTCTACTTTGAACATGATCGGGTACTGGTAAATAGAGGTCGCATAAGGAGACAAAGAAAATAGTTCCTTTCGTGTCCATGGGAAAGGAACCTGGTAAATCTTGGTTATCCCATTTGGACTATTCAATGCTGGTACCAACTCCGAATACGTGATGGAAAAACTCCTCCCCTTAGATATTTGCTAGGTGAATCTGGATTATATTGTGGACAATAGAAGGGCATTTGAAGAGCACCTAAAACACCTAGATTCCGTGTTTCACAAAGTAACCACCGCCAAAGTGAAACTGGTTCCTTAGAATTGCTACATTTTCCACAAATAAATATCTTATATTGTATTTGGTTGTATGGTGTTGACCCATTGGATTGAAACAGACTGAGAAGACAAGAGTAATAAGAGGTTGGTTTCCACCAAATTACAAAACTGAAGTGCGGAATTTGTCTTGTCTTATGTGCTAACTACTGTAGGTTTGTGCCTGGTTTCACAACGATTTTGAAGCCGGTTCACAACGATTTTTATGCCACTACATGAACTCATCAAGGAAAAAAAAAATAAAGTTCCTTTGGATCACTAATAGTGAAGATGCTTTTAACTAACTAAAATAAATTCTCATGTCTCCCCCAGTCTATGACTTCCCAGGTAGTGAAGACGAGTTTATACTGGGTACTGATGCCAGTGATGTAGACACTGTGGGTCTATGATATCGCAAATTAAGGATGAGATGGAGATGCCACTAGACTACTTCAGTGAGAAACTTCACAAGGCGGAGAGTTAATTATTACGTGGTACTCACAGAGAGTTTCTAGCTGTGGTAAAGACAATTACAAACATTCATACCTCCCATTCAGTAAACAATTTTACTAAATACTGATCATGCATCATTACACCGGCTACTGAATTTCAAGAACCCCGAAAGTCAAACAGTCTGGTAGCTACAGCACATGCAAGAATATTACATGAAATATATCACCGGTCTGGGCATCTTCACAGCAACACTGATACACATAAGCGAATATGTAAACCATTATTTCGTCCCTGTGAATGCCAAGAGAAAAAGTGTGGTGTATTGTTGAAGGCAAGAAGGACAAGAATTCAAGACAATGGGTCACATATGGGATGATGAGGGAAGTAAAGAAGATCAGCTAAATTACACCACCTTGCATCCAATACTAGAGTGTAAACAAGCTGGGTGAATGCCCAATAATCAAGGCATACTGCCGACAGTGGAATTCCCTTTTACTAAAAGAAAAAAAAAATGGTGTGCTTTACAGGAACTGGGAAAATAAACATGGAAAATTTCTTGCACATATTATTCGTCTTACCAGAGTGCAGTATCGCAGAAGTTCTGAACTAACTGCGTAAAACAGCAGCAGATGGACATTGTGGGAGAATGAAACACTCGAAATATTTCGACTGAGGTTCTAGTGGATTTATTCTCGGGAGGATATTGAGAAGTGGAGTCATCTGTGTTATATGTGTGCCACAAGAAGGGTTCAAGGATTAAGGGACGACATCCCCTTCAGAAATGCAATGTTAGGGTTCCATTTGAGTCCATTTGGTCCATTGCCTGGCACAGAGAGAGGGATCTTTACTTTCTGGTAGCACAGTACTGCTTCACAAAGTGACTTGAGGTTATGCTAACCCTAATCCAAAAGACCTTCATGGTAGGTGTTGATGCACTTGTTTAGAGAATATATTCTCTAGGTTGGGAATGCCACTCGAGCTTCGGTCTTATCAAGAACGAAATTTCTAAACCACTCATTTTCAAAAGGATCGAAGAATTTTAGGAATAAAGAAAACTCGAACAACAGCATTACTCCCTCAGTTAGATGGGATGGATGTGAAGTATAACCACATCCTTGAAGAGCATATGGCAATCTGTGGAAGTCAAGGAAAATTATTGGGATTATAAGGCACCGTTATATCTCCTGTCACATTGTATGGAAGTCTATGTGTCCGCAAAGATTCTCTTTGGAGCTATCTCCGCCTAGACTTATAAATAACCTGCTATTGAGATGTCCAGTAGAAGAAGTAACCACCCCTGAGTACGTCAGTAAACTATTCAGAGGTATGTTGAGGTCTATGAGTTTGCAATGTGGCACATTAAAATCATCAGTGACAGAATGAAAGTACGATATGGCTGGGGAATGTCTGAAGAGGTTTTTCAAGGACAACTGGTGTGGCTGTACAACCTCAAATTCGAATGGGATATCTCTCGAATCTACGGATGGTTGAGAAGCCCAAACAGAATTTTGAATCAGATAAATTATGTGGTCTAGCATATTTGCATGTAAACCTGATGCAATTCCCACCTGTGTGATACAGGGCGGTTCACAGGATCTGAATTAATGTTAAAAGGCACAGACTATAAGATGCCTTCAATATTTAAGAGGGTGAATCATAATAACATCATCACATCTTGGTTTTACATGTTTTTTTGATGGGAATTCATATATGCATTCCTGGCAATGCATCTACTTTCCGAGACTTAACTCATACATTATTGAACCTGCGAGTTCTAGGCCTGAAGAGCTGTTTCCAGTGCTCTGTATATGTTTCTGACGGTTTGGCGGGACACTAGGCGAAAGTACACGTCCCTGAGTGACGACGTGGGTACTTATCTGTATTGTTCTGGTGAGTTGTTCCGGCAGTAGTTGAGGTCTGGTGAGTTGGGTGACCCTGTTACAGGTCTTCGGACTGGCTTTCGATGGCATGCTGCGCTCAGCTGGCTTCCCCTCGATGTGGCTCTCCTCGTTGAAGCTCACCTGTCGACTCCCGTTCGCGACATAAGGTTGTAACAGACCGGCAAGGGACCCTTGGCGAACATCCATCCCGGCTCTTGAAGCGGGGTTGCACTGGACTACTCCCACTTGCTCGACGTGGTGCTCCTCGTTCAAGTTCACCGGTCCACTGGTCCCATGCCTTCTCGGCATGGGATTGTAAGTGACTTAGCTGATGTCCACACTCCGGTTCCCAATGCCCGACACCATATGTGTCCTGGTTTGGCGGTACGACAGTTCTAGCTTAACTGACTAGTCCAGCACCTCGCAGCATGGAAGATTACTGGTTGTTTGTGCCAAAATGGCTGACCCCTTAACACTGTCTCTGGTTGACTCTGCCGGGGCCCGAACCCCGGCCTCAGTGCGAGATATCACTCACCCAACTGACATACTGATTCAACTGACTAACTGACTGTTGCGACTGACTGACTCGGCTGGGGTCCGATCTCCCCGGCCTCTGTTAACTGCTGCACAGACTTCTTCTCAGTGATGCGACTGACATAACAGACTGGTTTACTGATCTCCCGTAACTGATCATGTCGTCTGCTCTCACATACTGATCTGGTCAACGGACCTCATGAAACTGATCGCCCCTCGTCTCACAAATTGGCTTTTGAAACTATTTCCATTCTCCCTCTTAGAACCTAAACATGTCTTCCCTTGTAAGGGGAAGATATGAGGGGGTAGTGCTTAACAAAGGCTACTTCCTACACATGCCACTGCTCTTGCTGGTGGAGGGGGAATGCAGTGACCTGTGGGGCCACTGACAAACCCTGTCGACTTTTTCTGCGGTGCGTGTCCAAATTACCACATGGTTTGCAGGTGTGAAGGGGGGTTGTGGGGGTCCGAGGCAACCTTGACACTTGTAACTGCCTCTATTGCTCTGGGCTGGTTTCACCGCAGGCAGTAATTGCTGTCATGTGTTCTGAGGAAAGGGGTTTCTGGGGGAATCTTGTAGGAACAGGATGTGGTATGGAATGTGTTGTGACAGCTGAGCGTCTACATTGATATGGCATGTGTCAATCCCCCCGGCCTTTTTGCAAAGTTTAAATAATTCGCGCCAAAAATTTCGGGATTTGGTTGCACTCTATAGCTCCTATGCTGTGCCTTCTCTACGCTCGCACTCCGTGTCTCGCACGCCTCGCTTCCCACATGGCTATTGCGATGTGTTTATTTCGTGGCTGCCTCACAGCCCATTGACAGCTGTGACTCTCCCTCCACTTCTCTGTCTCTCCTTCTTCGCGTCCTTCGCCCCCTCCTACCACATTATAACACACCCAACCAGTGTTGCCACCACTCAGAGTTGCATGTGTGTCAGCCGTGCCCACATTTTTACCTGCTGCTATAAGGGTCTAACTACCTCTGGCCCTGCGATTACAAAACAAGGCGGCTATTCACAGGGTTAATTATTTTTTAAATACTTCACAGGCTTCACACACTGGGGAATAAAAACTAACTTCTCAATTTATTGGAATGGCTAAAACCCTTTATCTACTAGTCCATGGCGTTAGGGGTTGGCACAAAAAACTGACAGACTTTTTCTGGGTTATACTTCTGCAGTGAACTGCATGTTACTGCACAAGTGTAACTTCTGGCTACCTATTTGAACTCACGCAAAAAAAATATAAACAACACGTAAACAGGATACACAGCTCGGACTCTGTATAGTACTTACAAACCTTCTTACATGGTTAAAAAATTTCTACGGGGTTACACAGTTGATATTTTCACTAAATGCCCTCAGTGATCCCGCTGGATCATAGTACTTTTGCAGTACTTAATTGCTCTTCTGTGCTTCTGTCGCCCTGGCAACTCGGGGACTTTCTTGAGTACTTGCAAACAAAGAGGTGGCAGAAGGCCAGTATTTTGCACACCTGACTGACAGCATTGACATGTTTGTGAGATGGTTGGTTTTTACTGGTGTTAACAGCTCAAATTCCTTGTAAAAGAAAACGTTCTTATCTCCTAGGCTGGAAACTTTGTCCTTGCTAATGTCTGGCACTCTGCCGGTTTTACAAATGGTCTTCCGGTAAGCGGAAGCAAACACACACTTAACCTATCGCTAAACATACATGTGGCACATTTTACTGTTAACAGACGGCTCACAAGCCGTGAACAGAACAAAAATAAGACCCTTACCTTATTCTGCCTCTCGGCTGTTACACGCGGTCTTGCCGTTGGGGCAAACATAAACACACCACACCCATGGTAAAACTTTTAAGACATTTAAACCTGGCACCTGGCTGATGGCGTAACATAGTACCTTACCTCCACAGGTAAATTAAACAAATAACACTCAGTAACACTTAAGTGTGGCGTCTACATGCCTTTCGGCTGAAGGCCTAACTTCCTTCTTTACATAGACTAAACACAGGTCAAACTGTAAACATTATGTCGCACTTAAGTTTCGGCGCACTTAGGTTGGGAGGTTGGGAATCCTGTCCTAATTTTCTCAGTGGGTGACATGAGTAAAGACTTACCTAACGTCACACTGCGTCTGTTTCTACCGGATGAAGTGGCTTCTTGTCCCACCCCGCACTGTGAACCTGGGTGAACCTGGATAGCAGGTTTGGTGAGGTAAAGAAGGATGTGTTTTCTTCCTCTTGTGCTGTTGACATCTCTGGACTGCTACAGGTTCGTCCTCGGATTTGGCTGAGGTCTCGCGGGTTCGATTCTTGGTCGGTGTACTTCTCTTCATTTCTTCGCTTCTCACCTCCTGTCTCTTGTTAATACGCTTTCTGCCTGCATGCGCTTGTTTTCGGTCTCCCTTCACTTCCTTCTTCGCTCCTGGTCTTCTGGTCCCTTTCGCTCGCTACTTCTCGCTTCCCGCCCGTTCTCCTTCACACGCATCTTCCTGCTCACATATTCCTTTGGCCGGTGCGGGTCTCACTCGCACTTTCTGCTTTGTAATCGCCCAGCGGCACTGTGGCTCGGGAGTGTTATCACCTGGCTCCCCATACTTCGTTATTGGCTGGCGCAGTGACAGGCGCGCCCTTGGGACGTTGAGAAAGCTCGTTTGGCTGTGTTTATTACTTTTGCCAGCTATCTTCCCCTTGTGGTTCGCCAACCTGTGATCTAGTAACCCACAGCGGGTTTCTACTTTTTTCTTATCGGCCCAGCATCATGGTTTTTCACCCCTGAGCGCCTGACCTATCTCACGCAATTTTCCACTGTCCAGTGAAATTGACCCCTTGTCTTCTCCCATTTTCGCTAGTGGTAATTTCTGCCTCTCCCTTCATCTCCGCTCCTCACTCTCTCATTCTCCCTTCGCTTTCGCATTTCTGCTCCTCGCTACTCTCGTCCGCACTTGCTCTCATGTATCTCATTCCACCCGCTCGTCCTCGTTAATTCCTAGTTTGTTGGCCTCGTATATTTTAACTATTGCGAGCTAATTAATGCTGTAGTAAGCGCCACGGTGTTTGAGACTCCCCGAAGCCTTTGGTTCATTCTGACTAGCTAAGAAAATTGGTAAGGGTGAGGCCCCTTTTCTCGCGGTATAATCTACTTCTTGCTTCAGTCTCTACAGACTTCACTATGCCCCATGTTGGGTGCTAATTTAAATTGATGCTATTCCCCACCTGTGTGATACAGGATGGTTCATAGGATCTGAGTTAATGTTAAATGGCACAGACTATGACGTGCCTTGAATGTTTAAGAGGGTGAATCATAATAACATCATCATGTCTTGGTTTTACAGAATTATTTGACGGGAATTCATACACACATTCCCGGCAATGCAACTTCTTTCCGAGACTTAACTCATACATTATTGACCCTGCGAGTTCTGGGCCTGAAGGGTTGTTTACGGTGCTCTGGATATGTTTCTGATGGCTTGGCGGGACACTAGACGACAGTACATGTCCCTGAGTGACGACATGGGTACCTATCTGTATTGTTCTTGTGAGTTGTTCCGGCAGTAGTTGAGGTCTGGTGAGTTGGGTGGCCCTGTTACAGGCCCTCGGACTGACTTTTGTTGGCATGCTGCATGCAGCTGGCTTCCTCTCGACGTAGTGCTCTTCATTGAACCTCACCATTCGACTCCCGTTCGCAGTATAGGGTTGTAACGGACGGATTACCTCCCTACCACATCCTGGGGAGGGAACCTTGGCAGACCCAACCCCGGCTCTCGGCATGGGGTTGCACTGGAACACTCACACTTGCTCGACTTGGCGCTCCTCATTCAAGCTCACCACTCGACTCCACCTTGTCGGTATGGGATTTTAACTGACTCCGCTGATGTCTTCGCTCCAGTTCCCAATGCCGGTTGCCATGCGCGTCCCGGTTTGGCGGTACGACTGTTCTAGCTGAACTGACTCTGGTCTAGCACCTCGCAGCGCAAAATATTACTTATTGTCTGTCCCGATATGGCTCACCCCTTAACACTGTATCTTGTTGACTCTGCTGGGGCGTGAACCCCGGCTTCGGTGTGCGATATCACTCACCTGACTGATGTACTGATTCAACTGACTAACTGACTGATGCGACTGACTGACTCGGCTGGAGTCCCATCTCCCCGGGCTCTGTTAACTGCTGCACAGACTTCCTCTCTCGGTGACGCGACTGACGTAATGGACTGGCCGACTGATCTCCTGTAACTGATCGGGTCGACTGCTCTTAAGTAACTGATCTGGTCAACGGACCCCATGTAACTTATTTCCCTTCTTCTCACAAATTGGCTTTTTAAACTATTTCCATTCCCCCCCCCCCTTAGAACCTACACATGTCTTCCCTTGTTAGAGGAAGAGACGAATGGGCGGTGCTGAACAATGGCTACTTCCTACACATGCCACCGCTCTTGCAGGTGGAGTGGGTATGTGGTGACCTGCGAGGCTACTGACAAACCCTGTCATCTTTTTGTGTGGTGCGTGTCCAAAATGCTACGTGGTTTGCAGGGGGAAGGGGGTTGGTGAGGGACCGAGGCAACCTTGTCACTTGTAACTGTCTTTATTGCTCCGGCCTAACTTCTCCGCAGGCGTTAATTGCTGTCACACTTTCTGAGGCAGGTAGTTTCTGGGGGGCCCTTGTGGGAGGGTGGTGAGTTATGGCGTGTGTTGTGACAGCTGAGCTTCTACGTTGATATGACACACGTCAAGACTCTCGGGTGAAGTCTACGGTTGTCCACATTGACCTACAGGTACTTTCCGTAGGTCTAGCTAGATGTTGGAGAGAGTGTTAGGGATGAACAGACTTGAGGAGAGGACAATCTTGATGCGGTGGTGGTTGACTCACCACGACCCAACTCTCCCACAGGCAGACTTGGCCTTTGCTATATCGCCAGGTCGGCTGGGGGAACGATTAACAGCTGACCTGGGCTGATATCATTGCCCCACCCTGCTGGATGAGTCAGCGACTTGAAAGCATATGCAACAACCTTCCAGCTGACACGCTCCTCGGCATGTTCCGAGCTGTGGAAAAGGTTCTGAGTTAGCGTAACTTTAATTTAAGTACGGCAGCAGTCGGAGGGTAAGCAGTGTGTTGTATCTACTTGGCCTGATCGCGACATTTGTCTAGCAAAGTTCGGGGTATCGGCAGACTTTGAAGAAAAGGACCAATGGCGAATGAGGTTATGAAATGCTGTGGCGAATAAATGAGTGTGGAGTGGCGAAAGAGATCGCGCAATTGCGTGCGTGTGTGCGTGAATCCTGCGGAGAGTGAGATATCCGTGTATGGGTCAGCTCTAGGCGCTCCATAACATTTCAGAGAGAATGACTGGTAATATCTAGAGCGAAGCAAGGTGAGATTGAATGGACGAGTGATACAGATTAGAGAGTTAATAATGGAACGGTCATATATCAAATATATATTCATTTAAATAGTAATTCCACAGTTGTTAAGTAAATATTTATAGAGACATATTTTTAATTCTGCTATGTGGCGAAATGTTATGCAAATCTTAAATGTTAATAACAAGTAATATCCTTTAATATCAAGATATTCAGTTTTGAATATTTCCTTTTTGAATTGCTTCTAAATACATTATAAAAACCTATTGCACTTTAATTTAATAAAAAAATCTTTTCCTTACTCAACCTGGATATGTCCAGATCCACTTAAAAAATATTAACACAACTTTAACATACACATAAAAAAATATACTATATGTTGGCCAAAATGTTTTAGTCATATATAATATTGAGCTAGTTGACACTTCAGACATAAACATCTTAACCACTTCTGGTCCTGTGATTTTGACATGCGTAGAAAATAGAAATTGTTCCTAAGTGACTTAGCAGACAAATAGTTCCCCGATTAGCCCTCTAAAATAAAATCACTTCTCAGAAGTATCGCTGAAGCGCTCATCGCTATGTGCATTATAAAAATTCCTTACGAAGAGCGTCTTATTTATCGTTCCAAGTCCCGGAAAGGAGTGCGAGCAATACTATTTATCCAGAGGGACGAGACGCGTCGTGTGAACGTTCGAGGTGCTCCCATGTGTATAGTGGATACTGATAACATCTCAAAAACACAGCTCTAACTAAAAACAAATATTGAAATACTATGCTGCTCAGTTTTGTTAATCGTAGCAGGCAATAGAATTGTTTATTTCAACTGTTTTTCCCAATCAGCCAGGACGCCTGAGAAGTGATCGATGAGCCCCCATCGGGTTGAGGAATTTGCAGGTTTGAAATAACCATTTCTGTGTAAAAGAACATGTTTTGTTTTGTCCTGTTGCATTCATAGTGCGAAAGGTAAGAACTACCCACCATAGAATCACATTACAATGGATTTCAATATCAATTTGTTTGGGGTAGCACGAAATTATTAAAGCGAGGCCAGATTGGAAAAAGCTGTATGGCAGTGGGTAACTGAATGTCCTGTTGTGTCAGCGGTAAATGATCCTAGTTAATTGGTTTACGAAATACAAGAATAACATTTAAATAGTTAGTACTAAATACTGTTATTTATCAGTAAAAAAATTACATTTTTGCTAAACACCAGATAGCAAACAAACCCAAACCAGTTTTGAACTGCATGCCCGAAGCTTACAGCATTTAACATTCAACACTTACCACACTGAGCTTACAATTTCGTAAATGAATCACAAAAAATCCCCTCTCTGATTTTGTACTTCAAACATTTCTTTTTTTTTTATTTACAGCTGTAGGTTAAACACGACAAACCTTGAACAGCTGTACGGTGCATAAAGCGGAAACAACAGAGCTATAATATTCCATAAAAAATTAAACGTTTACAGCTACTTACAAACCTATTTTCAGGTCAACTTGAGGGTCTGAACTCGATGCAATAAGGCACAAAAGAGGCAAAGATGTAAACGTTACAATACTGAATTTATTCCGAACTCCGTCCTTGTAGGCCAGAAAAGAGGCGTAATTGGCTAGATATGTGGCAGAATAAAACTCGTTAATTGAAGCCTAAGGTACAAACTCCCCCGACACTGGCCACACTAGTAAGAAATGTTAATTAAATATATAGTTATTAAATTACTAATGCTAATAAGGTTGCAAGCAAAAAAGGCCGAAGGTGCCTCATCATACTAATGGGCTCCGAACCATGTGATAAATAGCTCATAAAACTGGATTGGGCGCGAACAATCACGTAAAGACTTATAATTTCTACTAAGAGGACCCGAAAAACTCTTGAATAAATACACAAACAAATTGTTTAATATGGAAAAATTTCAGGTAGCAGAGTCACGAAATAGTAATAATATTATTAGTTTTATTATAACTAAAACCAAATTGGTGACAAAACTTGCAAGTGCCGCTTGCGTTAGCCCATTTCTGAAGCACTTGACTTCTCCTTTGCTGGAATATGAATACTGCATTGGTAATAGCGTCTCCTCCATAATACTTTCATAGTCTTTGTGCCTTATGTTAAGTAAGCGTCCTATGCCAGACTTCCAATATGTTTGTGGAGGCATGGCATGTACAAATATATGCCCTTACATGCTCTTATTTGCCGTGCAGATTGTATATGGTACCAGTCGTAACACCTCGTTGCCGAGCGCTTAACAGGAGCGAGACAGCGTTTTGCGCTCCAAATGGGATTACCTCTAGCAGCCGTGGACCACCCTCTCCCCACATCCCTCTTCCTTTCCATCCCTCTAGCTCAGTCAGTCTCCGCCACGCAGATAAATATCACGAAGAAGGTTTGGGGGGAGGGACGAATGTGCCCGCTCTCGACTCCGCAGAGTGAGTACAAAAAAAGGAGGGGAAAGAAGGTAACAAATGTACGTAATCACCTCCCACGTTCCACTCACCCCCTCGACCAAGCCGTTCCACTTTCCACTCATCACGTGTCACGTGGTTCCCTCCGCACCATCCTTCCTCGGTCCACGAGAACTGTGATCGGCGATTAGTCGCCGAAAACCGCACAATTTCCGGGCAGTTTAGCTCCCCGGCTGCGGGACTCTGGACCCCGCTTCCGGCCGTCCCACTGGCCTTGTCGCACATCCACACTTCCGGCGGATGGAAGGACGCATCTCGGGAGACAACTGTCCACAGTTACGAGACCTTTGTACAGGTCGTCCCTGAATTCTCGGCCTCGCCATGTTGTTGACCCGTCGTACCATGTTAACTCGTTAATTTTTTAATTCACACATAAAAAACCTCAGCTTTTTTACAGTTAAATTTTAACACAGATTTTATATCAGCAGCAATGTGGGCACTGAATACTAACAATTATTTACATGTATTATCTTCTTATTTTATTCAAAGTGGCCGTGGTGGTTGAGCGGGTAGTCTTCTCGCTTCCCACCAAGGCGAACCGGGTTCAATCTTCGGCCGGGTAACTCGCAAATTTTTGCACATGGGAATCGTTCCAGACGATGCCTCTGGTCGGCGGATTTTCTCGGGGATATCCAGTTTCCCCCGACCTTGCATTCCAGCTCTGCTCCATTCTCACCTCATTTCACCCTCGTCGGCTTTCAAGACCTCGTTGTAAAGACCTCCCCAGATCTCTTAATTCTTATTTGAAAAACTAATGTAAAATTAAATGCCTACAGATATATGCGATTTTTGTCGTATAGAGTGTAGTTAAAGTTTTTGCCTAACGGTAACCCATCTATTTCCCCAAAAACTTCGTAGAGTCCCTTGTTTGNTCACCCTCGTCGGCTTTCAAGACCTCGTTGTAAAGACCTCCCCAGATCTCTTAATTCTTATTTGAAAAACTAATGTCAAATTAAATGCCTACAGATATATGCGATTTTTGTCGTATAGAGTGTAGTTAAAGTTTTTGCCTAACGGTAACCCATCTATTTCCCCAAAAACTTCGTAGAGTCCCTTGTTCGGAACATGAAGATTGGTAACAGGGTCAAAGACAATGTTATAGAATCAAAGAATACACAACTGACTCAATTGTGAAACTAAGCAATCCTACAGTTTTTGAGAAACGTGCTCAGCAGTAAGACTACCGATGTTTTAAATTTGACCCCGNAGATTGGTAACAGGGTCAAAGACAATGTTATAGAATCAAAGAATACACAACTGACTCAATTGTGAAACTAAGCAATGCTCTTAAACCTACAGTTTTTGAGAAACGTGCTCAGCAGTAAGACTACCGATGTTTTAAATTTGACCCTGGTCCGGTATCAGAATCAAGAGCTTCTAACAGATATAGGAATTCAGAACACATATCAGTGTTGAAGTTACTCTTAAATTATTTCATATGTAAAATACATAGCCCACACAGCAGGATTCTTGCAAATCCCTCATTGAACTTTTTTTTTTTTTTTAATTTTTCAGAGATTCCATATGTAATAAAGATCACTGATACTAGATAATGGATCTTGAAGCCCGTATTACTAGACAACTATGACTGAATTAAATCACTGGCCATTGATTAGTTTGATTAACACGCTGCTTAGATTTTATGGCAATTGTGTGTATCGCAAAACGCGACATATTTTTATATTCTAAAATATATCAATTAAAATTGTGACATGTAATTATTTTTCCCTATCTTCATGGTACCAAATTATATGTACCACCAAGACCAACCAACATACTGGTCAGACATCTCTTAAAGCTCCCGCCTACTTGGAGCTTTTTTCCGCGTTTGAGGCCGAGAAGCGCTGGAACGGTAAGGACGACACTACCACGAGCATCATGTACGCCATCGCCACTAAGTGCAAAGATCTGAACTGGCGGGCAGTGTTCTAGTCGCAGTGCGTGTACCTATGGGGCTTTCAGCATATATCCGATTATTATATTGATGGAAAGTCTGTAGGAAGATGCAATGCAGATTCCTTGAATCTGGAGTTTTGGAGTACTCATAAATGGTGTTTATAATGAGCGTGACATTTTGAAAGTACTCAATAGCCCTCGTCTGAAGTAAGTGTTCTTTCCGTAAAAGCATATTGGACACATGTTTGATACTGTCGGGGGCAAATGTGTATTTTAAACACTCTGCAATACAGTTTGTGTGTCAGGTATGAGGGAGCCTTATCAGGAAACTAATAAAAACCTATAAATATGGCAGCTTTTAAACCCGCACCCTGTTTATGGTGGTAAGTTAATCTTGAGAGGGCTTATGTACTAAAGCAACATAAAGGTCCTAAATAGACAAATATTAAAATTTTTAATTCATACAAATTTTGAACTACATTTTTTCACTGTCATAACGAACTCATACTACGTGGTACAAATAAAAACTGTAGTGCAAGTGGCTTGCTACGTTCTGGTAATTATAAGAGAAATGAATTTGTCTCCCTAGACACGTTTTAACACTTTATTTCGGGCTAAAATCTGCCTTCACTGCCCATTTGGCAGCAATAAGTATATGCATGCACAGCAGTGGGTACGGGCTATGCACTTACTACCTGACCCACTCATCACCACGCATCTTGCAACAATTTATCACGGCAGAAATAACCAGACTGTTCTTAAATCGGATATTAATTTCTACTCTAATATATCCTCCAGAGGAACTCTGGACCATTCATAAATCTTCCCCATTTCCGACCTCTGGCGGTATCAGATCTTTCTGGCCTAAGTCTCACCGCTTTTCCGACAACTCAACGTCTCTTGGCGTTAAGGGCTTTCAAGAATCTACATAAATAAATGAAATAACCTTCAATGTTTTGTGGATATTTTTCATTTCTATAAGTCATAGGAATGCCATAAATAATTTTATCTGAAAAACAATACTCAAATCCCATTAAGTTAAGGTTTAAAATCTGGATATTGTGATTTAGAATTTTTCTTTTTCGAACTTGAAATAAGATTGCAGGCGAACCATTATTTCAATTTACGAGAACTTTCTTTGTGCTATTCTGGTTACAACAGTTATTACTTTCAGCTCTATCAGAACTGGCGAGTTAATGTAATAGTTTGTTTAAATTTCTAGCACACGAAAATAAATTTTAAAATGATAAAATTTAGATAATTCGTTTTTATAAGTTATTATCCATACATTTTCTACGCTTTCTTTTGATATGTTGGAATGTATAATATACACAATAAATATAGAATATGCTTTTGTACATTGGATAAATCAGTCCTACATGATATGTCACATACCATGATACCTTGACTGCTGTGGATGTGTATAAAAGGGGAGATGCTGATTACAGGATGCTGATAAAGCACCCCGCCTCCGTTGCACTATAATATGCTAAGCACACCGCTCTGCGATAATGCAAAAATTACAAATTATTTTGCCCTATTAATCTTGTGATTTAAAGGTCACCTGAATATCAAATGGAATGCTGTCGCTTGGAGTCAGTAGTATGATTTGGTAGGTCCGGGAAATGAATCAGTGATTGGATTGCCGGATTCGGTCACCGCCATCTTCCTTCCAACCACCATTTGTTTCTGGCCACCAACTTGTTTCCGGCCACTACCATGTTACCACCTACCATCATGTCTCCGTCTCGGTGGGAGCAAGTGTTACAATCTATGGGAACTGATTCCACAGGCGATTATGATGAGACAGTTAATGCTAGAAATGGAATAAGTGCAGTAGTGTCTGTTCGAGCGAAATATACACTGCAAAACTTTCGCATGAAATCGATGAACTACAAAATAAACTGTCATCAGCTCTAAATACTGATCACCACACAACTCCTGCTACGAAGAACAGAAAATTTAATATAGAATACAAAACAGGAGGTCAAAATGACCATGAATATACTATTTATGAAAATGAAAATCAAGACAGTGTTGGTGCTGAAGACGATGTTGACATACTCTACGCTATCAAACACCACTCTACTGGATTTGCTGCAGCGAGCGACTTGAAGGAGGCAGAAGATGCTGACAGTACTGGCTACGTAATTCCCGAAGACCCTAATGAACTTCTTGATAGGCTCATTTATTTTAAATTCCTGCAAAAACATGGGGATCTCTCATACATTGTTGATATATCTTCCATCATCGACGAACTGAAGGATTCTGGTTATATTGTGTGATGTATTGAACTGCTTTCTTCTGATATTGTAATGTGTAAAAGTAAGCACACCATTTAAAAAATAGAATAATTATGTAAATTTTTTTTTTCCGTATCCTTTTATCACTCATAACTTTAAAGAGGTGTTATGAGCACTAAACTGTTAGGTAAGATCCACATTCAGTTTATTAATGAAGACTTAAAATGTAAAAAAATAATCAACAGTGGAATGCATAGAAAACATTAGTTCAGTCTGATACCTGCCCAATGCTATGGTTTATAAGAAGGTATTGAATCTGCTCTCTGCCTAAGGCACCAGCAATTGAGGCTAGTCCTCAGTGTTAGGGCGTAGGAATACGTCGACACTATTGTCTCTAGGTCCAATTTACTAATAAATTCACTTCGTTTTCAAGTTACCAATAAATCAGTATTATTAACGCTTAACAGGGCCACTTATACACGAGACAACACTCCCCTTCCCTTTTATACGTAGGCTCCGTATTGTTTGGCGAGGCGCTTCGCGTCGTGGAGGGGGAGGGGGAAGTGAAGATTCTTTACACTCGCTGGACGACTCTACTTATCTGGATGAAGGCNGTTTTCAAGTTACCAATAAATCAGTATTATTAACGCTTAACAGGGCCACTTATACACGAGACAACACTCCCCTTCCATTTTATACGTAGGCTCCGTATTGTTTGGCGAGGCGCTTCGCGTCGTGGAGGGGGAGGGGGAAGTGAAGATTCTTTACACTCGCTGGACGACTCTACTTATCTGGATGAAGACACGGTATTCTCTCGGCTGGCGACTTGGGACTGCTCCGGCACTTGGTGGGTGTCTCGACGCCTGATCTCGAAGCTCNTAGCTCTCCGCACTTGGGTCCGGCATCGCCCATCGACTCTGGTATGGCCGTTTATTGTTCTGTTCTGCACGTGCGTGAACTCTTGGGTGGCCCCTTTGGTTCAGCGCATGTGTTGTTTTTATGCCTCCGGATATTGTGTCGTTATTCTCCCTGCACGCCCGCTAAAATATCTCAATGTTTATTGCTGAAACTAGCCCGGGACAGACTCAGCTGCTGGTGTGGACTCAGCGTTCCTCGACAGCTGCGAGATGCAGCTGCATCCGCCTTCCTTCGCACGTGGTTATTCCGCCGGGCCGTCCTGGCGCCATTCTCCTATCACGTCCGCAAAACCCTTAATCCTTATTGCGGTCGTACGCCTGCGAGCTTCGCCAGAGCATGTGTTCTGACGAATAAAATATAGGGACGCAGAAAGTGCCAACTCCCCGCCGCCGGTTGCGTCAGTGCACTCTCTTGCATTACTTAATATTATGGCTGTCATCTAGGCTAGACGCGGTTCGGTGCGTTCGCGCGGCGCTGCTCCCGCCTTGTCGGGAGGTAGTGAAAACAGCTGGGGCGGTCTTCTGCTTCTTACCTCGTTAGGGGCAGAGAGGGGAGGTCCCCCCTCCGTACTCTGTCGCGTGACACTCGGCAGTGCTTCTGAGGGAATGTTAGGGCTTCTGTGTCACAAACCAGTTTGTGGGGGGTTAAACCCTCTTACAATTTAAGCAACATCGCAGGCCCGCAAACCCTGGAGACCGAGCTTCTACCTGCTCCTAATCCTCTGGCAGGGGTGGGGGTGTCTCACACTTTGAAAATTGACAAAAAGTACGAACAAAATAAACCCTGGTTACATTGCACACTCCTCTTAGATCATTACAATGAATTACACTTGTTCATTACACCCTCTGTTCTGCCACACTAACCGGCCTGTCCAGGCCGGGGTAATTTTTACTGAANAACCCTGGTTACATTGCACACTCCTCTTACATCATTACAATGAATTACACTTGTTCATTACACCCTCTGTTCTGCCACACTAACCGGCCTGTCCAGGCCGGGTTAATTTTTACTGGACAGTTTCTCATTGAACCGTTGCCAACAGGTTATGCGAGCAAGCTTCTCTTACTACTTAGGGACAAAAACCCTGTTATCTTATGAGCCTCTCTGCTGTTCCACACGAGCGTAAGAAACACTGACCCTAGCGGGAAAAATAAACACACTTTGTTTATGGGGGCTGGTAGGCCTCTCAACACGAAAAAAAACACATCCTTTCCTCTTTAGACCTTGTGACTCGTGACTCGTACCCGAAAGAAATAACTTACATTGGCTGAGGCTCTAAATCTCGAATTCTACTACGTATTTATGCCTTTTTGTACACATAACTTGCTGTGGTAAACAACAAGTGAACATCGGTAAACCCTACATAACCATTGCTACACCATGCATGGCCCTGGCCGTGATGTGAACACACGCTATTTATGAGGGCAGGTAGGCCTCTCAAAACAAACTTCCTGGTGGTCTTTTACTCACTCTGACTCGGGCGGTAAAAAAACTCGTATTCCTATCTCGGCTGGTGGCTTAGCTCTCGAATTTCACCTTACACCCTAACCTTTGTTAAACATAACACCAACTCTGACGAGCTAAAATCACGCGAATTTAATAATATTTTACTTACCGCAGCACTGCCACTTTACCGCATAAAACCACTACATGCCTTAAGAATTTCTTATTAAAACTCTAAGCCAAAGACTCCAAAAGACTGAACAAATTTTTGCCACTTGTAGAAATTTTCCAAAAAATTTTTATTTCAGAACTTTAAAATCACCGGTTAACCTATAAATGGGTCACTTAAAAATAATTCAAGTTATCTCGGACCTTTTACATAACATAACCTTTCGTTCTACCCAACTCGCGCCATTGAAATAAAACATTTTATTTTCCCGACACACTACCTGTAATCACCACCTGTCTCGTGTCACGCACGCCCGCGCGGCCATCTCGCGCGGCCTGAGAGAGCCCCGTAATTGGCCGGAGCCTCGTTCCTTCCTCTCTATCCTCGTAGATTCAAAATTACTAATTCTTACTCGTTTTTCAATTTTCAAGCGATATTTACTAACCTACGGACTTTTTCTGTATTAATACGTAACAAAATATGAAAACGACTGATTTAAAACCATGATTCTCGCCCTCAGCGTTGTTACGCGAAGTATACTCGTCACAAGCGGTCCACTCATACAACAAAAACGTATTATCAAATGCAGTCAACGTCATAAGCCATGACAATTAAGAAATTAAATAACTCACATATAGTTCTCTACACTATATTTAGTAGGCAGCTTTTTTCTGGTATATGAAAATTACATTCACCAAACGGAGTAAACTCTTTATATATACCTGCACAGAATTTTTTTCGTGGTCCGAACCCACAACTTTAAAGCAACTTAGCCAACTTTGGTAATTAAAAATTATTAATTTTATTGCAACACAAAAACCTGTAACTTTTTTCTAAAAATTTTTGTATTTACCTTTAACATTCCCACACTCATCGACCAGTCATTCACAACTTCTGGCTCTGGTGGTGAAGTAACCACACTCGTAAACAATGCTCTACAGTGGTAAACAAAAAGTAAAATCACTGTTGATACACATTGGTAAACAAAAAGTTGACAATATACAACTATCGGTGAACATCTATTAATTGGGGACACACAAGTGCAAAGAATCAGTAACTGGCAAACAGTGCTACTGATGTATTTAGCTCGGGTACAATTAGACAGATGTCCTGCCTCTTTTGTTGCGGACTTTCGTGGTTTTCACTGTGCATGTTTGAACACATAATTACAACACTCTAGAAACAGGGCTGGAGGCCTCTTGACACCTAGCACTCCCGGCACGGTCTTGAAATTAATAAAACTAATAGGTCACTTTGCACTCGGTAACAAAATATTTTCTCGCTCCGCGGTCTCGCCTTTGTTGCTCTATGAAGAGGGGGGTTGTAGTTTAGTAAACACTTTACCTGGTGCTGACTGTCTTCGCGGCCCCTGGAATAGGCGGGGCCTGGAGAAGTCCCGTCGGTTGTTTACTTACGGCTGGCTGGAAATAAGACTGCCTCATCTCTCCCAGCAATGTGGGTTTGGACCGCCTGCTGGGGGGAGGGGGAAGGTCCCCCCCCGCTCATCACTCGTTCAGTTGACGTCTGCGGGCTGCTGTCTCATCCCGCCAANGAATAGGCGGGGCCTGGAGAAGTCCCGTCGGTTGTTTACTTACGGCTGGCTGGAAAGAGACTGCCTCATCTCTCCCAGCAATGTGGGTTTGGACCGCCTGCTGGGGGGAGGGGGAAGGTCCCCCCCGCTCATCACTCGTTCAGTTGACGTCTGCGGGCTGCTGTCTCATCCCGCCAATTGGTTGGGTCTGCATGGTATCGCCTCGCCTCGCTGAAGTTGTCTGGGTTCGACTCTTTGCCGATGCAGTCCACTTTCTTCCTTACTTCATTTTCTCCGCAGCCGCTTCTTCTCGCGTAGTTGCCACTTCTCCTTCCGTCTTCCTTCGCTCGCCTCGTTTCACTCGTCCGTCTGCTTCCAGTGAGTATTTCCGCGCGCACTAGATGGCCGTTTCTCGCATTTCTCTTCGCTTTTCCTGCTTCACCCGGTCATTTCCGTGCGCGCAAAGCATCTGCTGCTGCTCTCACGCCTCTTTCCTCTCTATTTCGCATTGAATCACACTTCTCGTCGTCCGCTTCACACGCTGCTTCCCGTGTGCGCAAAGCTTCGCGGCCGTCAGCCTGGCTGGCCTTACAATCCTGGCGCACTCGCTCGTGTTTGCTAAAGTTTATTTATCTTCGGGGACCGACTGCGCGATCTTACTGGGTTTATTTCGCATCTTGAATTTACCCCTATCTCGCAGTCTCTGTACCATACAGTGAACTATTTTCCTGCCCTTTTCTCTTCNTCACACTTCTCGTCGTCCGCTTCACACGCTGCTTCCCGTGTGCGCAAAGCTTCGCGGCCGTCAGCCTGGCTGGCCTTACAATCCTGGCGCACTCGCTCGTGTTTGCTAAAGTTTATTTATCTTCGGGGACCGACTGCGCGATCTTACTGGGTTTATTTCGCATCTTGCATTTACCCCTATCTCGCAGTCTCTGTACCATACAGTGAACTATTTTCCTGCCCTTTTCTCTTCCGCTCATCCGAGTGGTCTTATGGCGGGCGGAAATACTGGTATACTTGTTTTGAAAGTGTCACTATTCCCCATCCAGGGAATATTTCACCGGCGCTCCGGTTACTGTAATTTTGTTTATCTTCTGGCACCGACTGCGCAATATTACTGGATTTGTTTTGGCATCTTGTGTTTACCCCTATCTCGCAGTCTCTGTACCATAAAGTGAACTATTTTCCTGCCCTTTCTCTGCTGCTCATCCGAGTGGTCTTATGGCGTGCGGAAAAACTGGTATACTTGTTCGGAAAGTGTCACTATTCCCCATCCAGGGAATTAGTAGCTTACTTTATTTCAACTTTATCTTTCACCGGCGCTCTGGTTACTGTAATTTGTTAGCGCTGTAATTTACCTGACCGCCTGGTCCCACGTCCTTTTCACCATCCAGTAAAAATGGACCTCATCTCTTCGCTCCTAAGTCTCTCACCCGCTCCTGGCAACGTCCTCTTTTCCATTCCTGGCTACGACCTTTTGCCCGCTCCTGGCATCCGCTCCTCATCTCCTCTTTTGCTCCCATTCGTGCCGGCGCGGTAGTTAGTTACCTGCCCACCTGACACCACAACCTTTTTCACCATCCAGTGAAAATGGACCTCCTTATCTTCGCTCCAATGTCCTCTTGCCCGCTCCTGGCATCGTCCTCTCGCAATGCTCGTCATTTATTGCCCGCCATTCTGTGGGCTGTGGCCTATGGTTTCGCTAATCTCCCTCGGTTCTCCCGCCTTACTCTCTACATTCCACGCACGTATGCGGCCTACCATTCTCGTTTGGTTTATTACCTGTTCCCTTCTCGGTTCCACTGTCGGTAATGGACGCCACGGGTTTAATTTTACTATTACCCGAAGTCACGAAGGTTGATTTTATGACTCCCTCCGAAGTCGTGAATGTGCCCGCTGCTTGGTCGGGGCAAGGTCCCCTTTCTCCTGGGTATTAAGCTTGTCCTTGCCTCCATCTATACAGACTTCAGTGTGCCCCTTAGTTGGGCGCCAAAATTGATACCTGCCCAATGCTATGGTTTATAGGTAGGTATTGAATCTGCTCTCTACGTAAGGCACCAGCAATTGAGGCTAGCCCTCAGTGTTAGGGCGTAGGAATACGTCGACACTATTGTCTCTAGGTCCAATTTACTAATAAATTCACTTCGTTTTCAAGTTACCAATAAATCAGTATTATTAACGCTTAACAGGGCCACTTATACACGAGACAACACTCCCCTTCCCTTTTATACGTAGGCTCCGTATTGTTTGGCGCGGAGCTTCGCGTCGTGGAGGGGAAGGGGGGAGGCAGATTCTTCACACTTGCTGGATGACTACTTATCTGGATGGAGGCGCAGTTTTCTCTCGGCTGGCGACTTGGGACTGCTCCGGCACTTAATGGGCATCTCGACGCCTGATCTCGAAGCTCCTCTTGAACTCCCGGCTCTCTCCGCACTGATTGCTCGACGACGTCTGACTGACTGATCGATCCTCGCACTGGCTTCGTCCAGCTACGACCCGGACGCCTCGCTTCAGGTCCCCCGACTGACTGCCTGACTGCTCGATCCTAGACTGACTGATCCGTTCCTCCCTCCTCCTTGTGGTTATGTAGGCTCGATCGCCATATTCAACTTGCACCATCTCTGCACGTGTCCAGGGTGGTCGCAGCATCCCCCTGAGTTATAAAACACGTGTTTGGTACTCTGGTGCACATGGGTCCGGCGTTCCCCTCGGCTTTGGTCTCGAAGTTTTTGTGCTTCGCCCAGCACGTGCTACTTGGTGGGTCCCCTGGTTGTAAACACATGTTCGGTGCACTAGCTCTCCGCACTTGGGTCCAGCATCGCCCATCGACTCTGGTATGGCCGTTTATTGTTCTGTTCTGCACGTGCAGGAACTCTTGGGTGGCCTCTTTGGTTCAGCGCACGTGTTGTTTTTATGCCTCCAGATATCGTGTCTTTATTCTCCCAGCACGCCCGCAAAAAGCTCTCAATTTTTATTGCTGAAACTAGCCTGGGACAGACTCATTGGCTGGTGTGGACTCAGCGTCCCTTGGCAGCTGCGAGATGCAGCTGCATCCACCTTCCTCCGCATGTGGTCGTTCCGCCGGGCCATCCTGGCGCCATTCTCCCATCACATCCGCAAAACCCTTAATCGTTATTGCGGTCGTCTGCCTGCGAGCTTCGCCAGAGCGTGTGTTCTGACGAATAAAATTTAGGGACACAGAATGCGTCAAGTCAATGTGTACAAGTTTGGAGACATTTAATGAATAGGAGTATTTTTTCTATGTATGGGTGAAGACGGGTGACTAACTGAAGGATTGTTTGATGGATTGGGATTTATTGGAGGATTGCGGAGGACGATTGCGGAAGAAGATTGCTAAGAATTGGTCATTACGGAGTAGGACTTCTGAGGATTGGAGACGATTGTGAAGGGTTGCAGAAGGGTATTGCTGAGGACTAGTAAGGATTGTAGAGGATTGCAGAGGATTGCAGGAGACTGGTGATAAATATTGAGGAGGAGGAATATTATGGATTTCCAAGGCTTGGTAAGGATCGCTGAGGATTGGTGAGAATTCTAGAGGGTTGTGGAGCAATTGTCGAGCATATGGTCCTGATCGTGAAGCATTTGTGAAACGACTGTAGAGTTATTATGGAGATATTGCAGAGCATATGATAGTGATTGGGAAGTAAGTGGTGCGATTGTACAGCAAATGGTGCTGATTGGAGGACATGCATTGCTAGCAGCAGTTTGCACNATTGGGAAGTAAGTGGTGCGATTGTACAGCAAATGGTGCTGATTGGAGGACATGCATTGCTAGCAGCAGTTTGCACGTTGCTGATTGTGTTGCATGTGATGTTGATTTGGGTCATGTGA
The DNA here is from genome assembly GCA_002778355.1 of Clitarchus hookeri. Classification (NCBI taxonomy): domain Eukaryota; kingdom Metazoa; phylum Arthropoda; class Insecta; order Phasmatodea; family Phasmatidae; genus Clitarchus; species Clitarchus hookeri. Next base: position 753,943 of record NQII01001306.1, read on the forward strand.
TGGTGAGCGTGGTGTGTGGTGCTGATTGTGGTACAAGTTGTGCTAATTGTGGTGCAAGTGGTGCTGATTGGGGTGCAAGTGGTGCTGATTGTGATGTATGTGGTGCTGATTGGTGAGGACTGTGGTCCTGAGTGAGAATTGTGGTTGATTGTGGAGGATTGCTGTGGATTGCAGAGGTAATATTGTGAAGAAATGCTGAGGAATGATGAGGATTACAGTGGAGTACTATTGAGGATTGGGAGGAGGATTTCAGAGGATTGCTGTGGATTATAGTTGACTGCTGTGGATTGCAGAGGAGGATTGCTGTGGATTACAGAGAAGGATTGCTGTGAATTGCAGAGGAGGATTGCCGTGGATTGTAAAGGAGGATTGGGAAGGACTGCTGAGGATTGTGGAAGAGGATTGTATATGATTGCGAAGGATTGTTGTTTGAGAAGAGCACGAAATATAAGTCTGTTTATCACCCTTGCTGACCTCGAACATTCCAACTCTAGAGTGTTTTACCAAACAGTTTGCGAATAGCATCGATGCAACATAGGCAGTTCAGCTGTAGTCAATGACGGTAACACCAAAGTTTAAATTGTGATAATGGTCTTAGGGTTAATATTAAATGAACACTTCATCTTTATAAGTTCACTCAAGTAGCTTGCTGTTCCAAATAGTTATTCAAAATTTTAGGCAGAATTTTTACTTTGGTGGGGAAATGAATATGTAACTAAATTACGAGGATGCTTGATAACACCTTGAAGATATTGATGGAAGAGATGAACATAAAAACTTACCAGACTGAATGCTGAAAACACCAAGGAACAGATTGTGAACTGTCACTTCTCGCACCAGACAAACAATTGTGATGTGGCACACCTTTGGTTAAGCTTATTATCTGCATAGGACGAGATATCTTGCGACTATAAACCAATCACAAGTGAGCAATGTGATGGGTATCCTTGGAAGGGAGGTGGGTGGAGGGGAGATCAAGCGAACACAAGTAATCAGCTAACAAAAATTGTAGGAGGTGTTGGTGGTGGGGGGGTCAGTTGTCTGCTGGTCTTCATGTTGGGGTGCTTCGTCGCTGATCGCTCCACCTGCCATCGTGTTATGGACCTAATGCATGTAAGTCTTTTAATGTTATTTGCAGACTTTTCAAAATTTTGAAATTTTTTGGAAGTTCTTTTTAGACATTTATTGATTTATTTGGGGTATTTTGCGAGTTTTTGCATTCAATGTCATTCAAGATTATGGTAACTGGGCCAAGGTCATCGAGGTAAATGTTAAGGTTACCAGCATTCAACATGGAGGTCGTGTTCACTAACTTAATATGTTCGTAATGCTTGCGTAGATACTGCTAGTATACAAAGTTAAGTTGTAATTCTTAAATGGTTTCGTAGAAATAGCATAATATGCTTATTTAAAGGTTTACATTGCCACTATTTTTAAAATAAATGCCTGTCCCTCTTAAAGCACATCAGTTTACATGGTCTACCATAATACTACTTGTTTTCAAATTTCTAAGGAAACGATTGATTGTTTCCCGATCTTACATAAAACTTTATTTCTTAATGTGGCACTATCTAAGAAATGGCACACCAAAAAAATTCTGTGTAAACACATTTGATGGCTCTAATAGATATTGCCAGCTTACAAAGTTAAGTAGAATTTTGCCGCAGTTTTATAAATAAGTGCCTGACTCACTTAAATTTTATATACATAAATTTCTGCAACGGAAATTATTATTCTCATTACTTAAATAAACCTTCATTAAAAGAAAGGGAAAAGGGTTACAAAATGTGCTTTCTGTAGCACGCATAATGGAAATACGATTTAATTTTAAATTAAAATAAAACTGTTATATTTTTTTTTAAACATAAATAAATCCCAGCAAATATTTTTCAGTGTCAAATAAATATATATGCAGTATTCTTTATTACGCAACATTAATCATACTTAATGATAATTTCTAGTAGTGTACGTAACACTACGGAGTTCTTAAATGCAGTACAATTGGATGCAGTGCTCCATTCTTGATAGCATATTGTTAATACAAAAGATGTCAGAGACAAAATAAGGTGAACTCTGTGGCCCTGTCTTGGTTCTATTACAAACTGTTCAAATGTTAGCCGTAGCACGGTTTGAAAGAAATGTGAGTTCCGCCACATTTCACCTTACTAATGAGAGGATCCGAGCAGAACGACAAAGCTGCAGTGCGCGTAAATGGATTCACCAACAAAATTTCACAGAGTCCAATAATAATAACAACGTTCGATGCTTCACCAAAATTTTTACACCGAAGACTATTACACTATTAAAAAAATAATTGAAGAGCCATGATGGTAAAATTTTTAAAAAGAGGAATAATATAAGAGAATGGCGCTAGAAAAATTTGGCGGAGAAAGAATCCTGTCGACTCCTACAAAATATATGTGAAAATATGACAAAGTTAATGATGGAAAAAAAAACTTCAATATTTTCTCAGATGCCCGAAAGATTAAGAAATTATACGTGATTTTTACGTATTTGTTCTAATGTTTGGTATCTGTGGTGTATTAGACAAGGTCTGCTTCACGAAGATACCTTATGATACAAGTGTAATGAAAGNCTAATGTTTGGTATCTGTGGTGTATTAGACAAGGTCTGCTTCACGAAGATACCTTATGATACAAGTGTAATGAAAAAAGTATGTAGTGGTTAACGTTGTAAAGATAGCTAAGCCACTAGAGACGGAAAGCGGTCCAATTGCAAGCAGGGACGAGGAAGGATTTGACCATGACGGGTTATAATAATACTACGAGTAGCATTAGTCTTCAGANCAATTGCAAGCAGGGACGAGGAAGGATTTGACCATGACGGGTTATAATAATACTACGAGTAGCATTAGTCTTCAGAGATTTAGAATAAACATGTGAAACCTTAATAAAAATGTCGCATGGAGATCGAGACCGGGAACTGCCGAATGCAGGCACAGACTGGAACTACAGTACCATCTCACTCGGTCTGCAGCGGACCAGCTGAAACATATACGAAACGTAAAGGGATGTACGGCAGAGTGCGCAGACCAGCTGCGCAGAAACCTTTCTCCGTGTTCTAACATGGAGTATTTTTTTCTGCCGATAAGTATCATATCAACAAGTAATTGATATAACCAATGAACCTACTTTACTCAACATGGGTGCAGATAATTTTGAAAGTACCCAAGTTCTTGAAAGCTGAGTAAGTTGGTATGTAGGACTTGACATCTCTTTGAAAGCGATAACCTTAGAAATTACACCAGAAACTTATGCAGCAGTAGTGAGACAATTTAAAATTCACACGTGACCTACCAGAGACTTGGACCTAGAAAACCTCATAAAATAAATTAGTGTGCAATCCACTGCATTACGGAGGTCGGATTCAGAGCATCAACTTCGGAATTAATCTGTATAATATTTGTAATGATGGGATTTACTAACTTAAAGTATTTACATAGCCATCATTTCGAAAATAATTGACTGAGTTAATTAAAACATGTATGTTTCCATGGCTTACCGTATCGATTCTAGTGTGAATAATTTGGTGGAGATACGTTGCTTGGTATTTGAGATAAAGCATAAAAACCTCTACTTGCGTCTTTAAAGCTATCGAGCAAAATTGTCAAAAAAAAANGCTTGGTATTTGAGATAAAGCATAAAAACCTCTACTTGCGTCTTTAAAGCTATCGAGCAAAATTGTCAAAAAAAAAAATAGGCTCTATATACGTTTCTTTTAATATATATTGTCTACACACCAATTTTGGTTGAATATGGTTAAGNAAAAAAAAATAGGCTCTATATACGTTTCTTTTAATATATATTGTCTACACACCAATTTTGGTTGAATATGGTTAAGTAATTTAATATATGTGGCAAACGTACCTAAATTATTTATGAAGCCAACGTTTTAAACATCGTTGTCTGGCCCATTTAAATCATGAATGTTTAAATTGCCTTCTGTAGCATTGTGTGTGCACAATTTGATAAAAATTACTTTAAATAATCCAGTGTAACATTTGGTGGGAATAGGTTGATTGGTTCTCGAGATATGACATAAATCCTCCATAATTTTTATGTGACGATTATCACAAATGGAGAACCAAAATGTAATGTAGTTACACAGTCGGTGATTGTACACTGCTAATATAAATAAGTTAATGTTAAAAAAAAGTTAACATAGTTTCGTAGATATAGCACACAAAACTATAAAATTATTGTGTAACCACAATTCTGAAAAAAAATTTGTCATGCTTAAAGAATACATATATTAATATAAGCTACCACAGTACAGCATATTCTCCAAATTTTGTAAGATGGGTTGATTGTTTCCCGAGATATGAGCTAAATACTTTATTTTCATTGGTGGGGCTACCTCACAAAATGGCAAAGAAATGAGATTCTGCATACAAAAATTTTATGTTTATAATAGTACCTATAAGAAAATTAAGTTGGAATAAAATATACTGAGCTAAAGTATTTATATAGTTACCGTTTTGAAAATAAGTGTCTGACCTACTTAAAACCTACTAGTTTACACCACCTACTGCAGTACTATTTTTTTGCCGAATTTAGTATGAAACTATGAATTGTTTCCAGATGTATGACACGGCATTTTTTTTTCNGCAGTACTATTTTTTTGCCGAATTTAGTATGAATCTATGAATTGTTTCCAGATGTATGACACGGCATTTTTTTTTCGCATTGTGCTTGCTTACAAAATGGAGGGGGGAAATGCTCTATGTAGACACAGATTATGATAGTTGTNTTTTTTTTTCGCATTGTGCTTGCTTACAAAATGGAGGGGGGAAATGCTCTATGTAGACACAGATTATGATAGTTGTAATATCTACTGCCAGCATATAAAGAAAATTTGCAAATTATTACATGCGTATTATTCCACTTCACAAGTGATGATGGAAGACATTTAAACACTTACTGTAAACCACCTGTACCAATCATTTATAGGCTTAGAGTACGAAGGTAGTATGGTCATTGTATCAAAAAATTGTTCCCACGAAATGGATGTTTAATGTTCGAAACTATAATGTGTTATGCCTGCGACATAAGTCAGCAGCTAACCATTGACTCATGTCTTTAGTGTGGCCTATGTGTACAGACTGTAACGCTAGACCGAAACTTAATGTGTGTTTTGAACGAAAACGGTGGGTCTTATGCACTTGCAATAAGAGGACCATGTTTGTTACGTAAGTGATACTGCTCAGTAAGCCAGCATCAAACATTACAAAATCCTGACGGTACAAAAGTTGCATACAATAAGAGGGTGGCAACCCCTGTTATATTCATAGCCGTGGAAGGTTTTAACACGTGTTTGCTGTAGGTTAAGGATCCCAATAACAGAAAACAGTGCTCGGAGTATTTTCATTTAAATGTCACTTAGTTTCCGATATTTCGGATGATTTCGGTTTTCAAATTTGATTTTCAAGGGGTCATTCCTCCCTTAATATTGCAAGCAGGTACAAAGTGTCCTGTATATTTTCTACTTAATTTTTTATCAGGAATTACCTCCCGGAGTTTGTCGGTAATTTTTAGAGACACGTTGTATATGTATCAAGTTTGGTGAATTCGGTTGACGCTTTTAGAAATTTAAAAGGGGTGGGGGATACACACACAGACGCACGTGCAGACACTCAGAGGCACACACACAGACACACAGACAGGAAAGTCGGCTAGAAACGAGGAAGAGTGGAATTGAGGTCAGAACAAATGCTTTGTAAGTATGTATACTTCCTCCTCTAACATGGTTTTCATGCAACTAAGTTGTACAAAGTTTTTTATTAATTTAAAAGTGTGGGTCTACCCGAAATCCAAAGTTAATATACACGTTTATCGTTGCTAAACTCGTAACTTCTACAGTAGTAATGGCGATTGTTGAAACAATGTTGGGGACATGTGGCAGAAGATAAACATAGGTTTACNCGTAACTTCTACAGTAGTAATGGCGATTGTTGAAACAATGTTGGGGACATGTGGCAGAAGATAAACATAGGTTTACCTTAAATTTATTATAAAGTACACAGCATTAAATCAACGAAGTTAAGATAAATTTGTGGCATTTCTTTCCATTTCTTTAAATTATGTTTTTACAGGCCTACAAAGCTAGGAACAACAAGCCATGAAAGTACCTACTATTAAAGCANCATTTCTTTAAATTATGTTTTTACAGGCCTACAAAGCTAGGAACAACAAGCCATGAAAGTACCTACTATTAAAGCAATAGTGTTTTTGAGAAGTCGTCGCTGTGTACGATATTAGACGCTCTCTATCAGTATTATTCACACAGTGTATTTTGACTCATAAGTCACTTTGAAAGGGTTGTTAAATTTCCACGCTTCCTTCTAGGAATTCCTTGTGCGTCACCTTTTTATAAATACATTTTTTTTTATACTTCCTATTAAAAATTTTACATTTTGTTGGTAAAATAACTAACATTATACTTACGTTTACACGAAAATCTTGCGAAGCGTCAATACCAATTTTAGCAAATTCCCAGTTATGGTTAGTCTCATATAAGTTGGCGAGATTCTGACAGCCAGTGAGTGGCAAATTGACATATATGAAACAAACAAAGTGCCATTTACAAAATTCTGTATCAGCTGATACACAAANCCAGTGAGTGGCAAATTGACATATATGAAACAAACAAAGGGCCATTTACAAAATTCTGTATCAGCTGATACACAAACGAAGCAAAGTTAATATTACGTAGGCTATTATCAGTGCACTGCCTAAGCACATTAGACAAGCAGAAAATACGCGATAAGAAAGGGTTCCTAAATTAATGAATACATTTTATTTTACGAGGTCCCAAAACAGTGGTTGTTAGTGTTACAAACTGAGCTTTGGGATAAAATAGTAATATATAAGTGTTCAAAATGAAATGGACAATAAAACGATCCGTATCCAAATGACACGCAACTTTAAAACCTTTTTCAAATCGCATCCCCCCTTTCCAAACATGCTTTCCATACATGCTTTATATTAATTCCAAAAGCATACAGAAATATTGCATAATATTGTTGAATTATTTTTTCTAATAATTTGACGAAATATATTTCAAACTCGTGTCGTTCCGAGTCAGTAATAATATTCAAACATTCAACTTTTAAAAAGGCGCTATCTATTGAGCAATGCAAACGGCTCAACCCTCGTTCTGTCCTGCCGTGCGCGCCATCTATCTGCTCTTTCCCGAAGCATTACCAGCCAGAGAAGAAAGCTTTCATGCTAACAAATTTATGAACAGTGACCAATAGTTTTATTTTTCTGCGAGCTCTGCATAATTTTGAAAGTAACATCGGTTTCGTGTACCGCAATTTTTAGTACTAGTAATTTATATTCGGCCGGTAATCGTTCGTCTACGTAAATTATACGTCATATTGTTCTCCCGAAAATCAATTTCCTTGTTTCAGAAAAAAGTCGGAAACGCATGAATAATTTTTAAGCAATTCTAACGTTATTTCACGTCACATATTTCCTACTCGAATATATTAGTTTCAACGTCCAAAGTGTGATAATAGTTCCAACTACCGTCTCGCAAATGTTAACCCATATTCACTGCCTCGGACAAATTAAAAAAGAGTTCGCAAAAATTTAATTTTTTGCAAGGTTTTATATTTTTACTTTTATAACCTACTAATTTTTTTTAGACAGATCTCAGTCTAAAATATATTTTAATTTGTTTAGCATTACAGTACGATGGCAAGTTAATTAGCTGACAACGTGTTGATAAAACACACAGCCACCACTTGACGCACCAGCTGATGGCGAAAGGATACATAAACGGAAATTAAACATTGTCGCTACTTTCGTCAAACTATCAGAATCTCGCCAACTTACTTGAGACAGACAATACCTCCTATTATTTTCCAGTAGTAATTAAAGCATATTTTTCAGTTTTTCAAGATTGGTGTAGAGGTAAATATCCTCTGGCTTAGGACCCTATGGCGTGAATATTGATTCATTTTCCACGTTTGCTCTGGTTTTCAGCGAAATATTTCATAACTTTCTTTTTCTCATAATTGTATGATTCCATTACATTTTTCTGCGAGTTCTCACGCATTTTTGGAGCTGGTGATTTTCTTCCTCCAGTTAGATTGTGTAATATTTAGTAGATTATTCCTTTAAGAATCATTTCCATTTAGATTTTCTACGCGTATATTATGTGTAGTATTGCGAATTCAGCAATAACTGGCTTCCTTATTTTAAAACTATCAGATAATTCAGACATGCTGGTAAAGTTTGGTGACAAAATATTTTATTGTCTTTTGGTGACGTGTCTTATAACAACATAATTATCTGGGTTTGGCAAAAAATGTTATTTTAGAACAAATATTTAACAAGTAATGCTTAAATATTTGTTATAAAATTAAAATTCTCAAGTTTCACCTGGTTCCACATTGGACTGAGAAAAAAAATTATTTCCGTTTAATAAACATTATACGGTAAACTATAGTATGTTGCTAACTGTTTTATTTCTAGTTATCTGGATTATTTAGAAAGGTTATATCTAAGAAACACATTTTCTGAGTGGTATAGTTTTATTGAAGAGGCATTATTTTTATCATCAAGGACTTAATCAATGCTATTTAATTAGCAGGATAATGTCAACTAGCTTATAAACACCAAATGACTAGTACAAATACGAACCTCTTTGTTTAAATGTTCCCCATTGGCGTGTTGATACATCTTGCTCGCAATTTTCCACACGATGTAATAAAGCTGCTCCGTAGGTTGTTTTATCGCACCGTCAACGTTGCGGACTCCACACTTGTTTACATTGTCCACTGCAGGATATTAAACCGGGTTTGTTCGGTCGCGAGCATATGCGTTTGTATGTGTATGTGTGGACGCCTCGTGTGGAGACGAAGCGAAGCAGTACAGTCACAGATAGGGTATTGAAATAATTCGCTTCTGCTCCCTTTTCACTGATCTTTCCTGCCTTCTGCCGCGAATAATAAACAAAGAGGATTACAATTTTTTTCCTCAATATTTTTCTCCCTTGTGTTCATTATTTGGTTTGTTCAGCTTTCCGATGTGGACCATATCCGGAGTGAGTAAAAAAAACCCCTCTTTAGCCATGAATGTGAATTGAATTCCGCGGCAGCTATGCCGTGTTCTTGCTACTAACAAATAGACAGTGGTGATGCAGATTTGTATAAAGTCTCCTCTAAAACCAGCGCCATAATAACAAAGATACGTACGATGCAAACTAGATGTATGTAATCCACACGGGTGCTACAAATTCTTTTTACGTATTTTCACAATGGTGAAGTACACAAGGAAGCCACAGCAAATAAAATTCTTTAAATTGAGTGGGATCCATTATTGCAAACTCTTAAGTCAATTTCACAATTTCAGGTATTTATTTGTTTCTATTATGTACTTTAATTCAATTTATTGAACTAAAATTTCCCCTTCGAAAAGTTTCATTCAAGAAACGTTCAAATCTCGCCATGAAAATTTAACGCAAACTTTTTAATGAATCCAGTTACAAAATTGTTTAAAGTACATTTTCAGAAATATCTGCGACTCATGCACGACACGAAAATAACTTATTAAAACACAACAAATTTTCTTCATATTATAGTACATTATATTTTTAAAAAAATACGCGTCCTTATTTGTAACAATTTTAAATGTGTGCACATAGCTATATTTACCCAACGGCTGACTGACCACTGTCACATATTTCTTCATGACATGGCTAATGATATGCTTTGAAACACTTTTCGTAGTTCGTTTCTTGGGACGGGACATGGCTCATGTCGAGATTCGAAAATTTTCCATGCTCCATAGACATCAGCGACTGCGCGAGTATGGGACCTTCCATCCACTGTATGACTGCGTCAGGGAAAGAGGTGTTTGTACGCCGCCTTTTCAAGAAATAATTACGGGGCAGAGTTGAGGAACCCATCCACAAGCACATGTGCGAACGCCCACGATATGAATGTCAGCCACACCTCAGCAAGGAGAGTCCTCCGTCAGCACAGACTGTATCCAATCCATGTGCAAAAGTTACAGGCATTTGCACGAGCTTACTTCGAGCGCCGTATGAGGTTCGCATAGTGGTTTAGGCAGGAGTGCATTGCCGAGCCAGAGTTTGCATCGTTCATGTTGTTTACAGGCGAAGTATTTTTATTGAGAGTTGGCTATTTAAATATCCACAACATGTGGGTAGAAGAAAATCTATAAACCGTGGTAGTCACACATCACCAAAAACAGTATGCGGTGAACTTGTGACCTGGCATAATTTACGAAAACATTATTGGACCCTTTATACTTCCAGATAAGTTAAACGACTAGGCGTATTACAACTTTCTGGCAAATGAGCTACCCCAGCTCCTATAAGATGTGCAGCTGGACATACGAGTAAACATATTGATTCAACATGATGGCGCCCCGCTTATTTTCAACCGTCATATTCGCCAACACCTCACTGACACATTCGGTGTTATGAGAATCGAGAGAGGTGGCCCTTAACCACGGCCACCACGGTCACCTGACCTGGCGCCAGCCGATTTCATCCTGTGAGCCCACATCAAGAGTTGTGTGTACTCTACATCTCTGGTTAACCGCAACGTTTTCGTAGAACGAATACGGGCGGCATGCATCATGGTTCAAACCACTTCTGGCATCTTCGAGAAGGTCCGTCAGGCAATGCATCGGCGTTCCAACGTCTGCAATCAAGCGGAGAGCCACCATTTTGAGCACCTGCTTAAAGTTAACCTATGTAAATGTGTAGTAAGCAGTCAATAAAGTACTGCAACTGACATAAGTTTACCTACTTATTATTACCACCACACCTACAGTACTACATCAAATGCCATTTTTACCTGGGTGGTAGGCATCTGGTGTATGTTGCGTGAGACGTCAACTGCCATCCTGCTAGGCGTTAAAACGTGTTGTACAAAGACTCCGAGCATCTAAACGGGGCTTCTCTGGACATCCGTTTTATGACAAGAGTGGTTCCTCATTACATTACCTCTCACCCCTACAAGTTTGTCGTAATGAAGTTTATAGCACATATCCTGTGACAACTTTTATAAACCATTTATTCGATTTCTATTTTAGATTCCGTTCCTGATGACGGAACCATTGCCAACATACTCTGTCAGCACAACAGATACACTAAAACTGAATTGGCACATGTAGGTTCCAAAATTCGCTGAAAGCCTGCCTTGGCCTGTGTCGCCTGTGCTGTGTCGCAGAACCTGCCTTGTTTACCGAGTGTCACAATTGTAAGCTCTGTCTTAGTGTGGGGCAGCACGTTGCAGTTTCTCTGCTGCGTTTTCGCCACACCAGTAAAATACGTTTGTTTAAATTGGAGCGGCTGCATAGCGTGACCAGCACCCAACTCGCCGCAAGCGACCGCAACATACGATGGCGCCGATCTACCACTCTGCCGCACTCCGAAAACAACCGCTGCTGTTTAGTTGGAGCGTTCATACAGTGCCGTGCGTATCTACATGTTTGACGATGATGAGTTTATCCACTCTCTACTACCCTGTCCAGCTCTTTGGGAGAAATATACATTAAAGTTTAAGCACATTACCGGCTAAATAAGTGTTGGTAGAGCAATATTTGAGGAGCTCTTCAAACAGACCAGCACCTTCAAGAGCATAGATGAATTGTAGTTTAAATACCATCACCTTACTTAATTAACACCACAGATGGAAATTCTGTCACCCAACACACACTTAACAGAAGCTCAATAATTAATGTGGATGAGGCTATGTGTTCATTTTTACCAAGGAAGTGTTACCCGGAAACACAATATGCAGTGAAACCGCTGCGTTCTCGCCGCTGCGGCGATAACACAATGTGTGATGCCAGCGTTAGTGCAAGTACAACAGCTTGTATCGTATAATATCGGCTTTAGCGATTAGAGCCACCAAGGACTCGGCAGAAATAAGAATAGGATAACGACTGGCGCCCATTTCAAGCAGATATTTTTGGTAAGAGAGTCAGACAATACCGTGTGATGGTTCTTCAGAAGCCGACGGAACAGTGATGACGGGCGCAGTCAGGTGCGAAGGTAAGGATGTAAGCAAGAACGAAAGGTAGGGCAGCCTTCACAGCGGGCCAGGTTTACATATGTATGAGTGGTGCAGGGGAACCTCGAATCCAATAAGCCGTGGCTGGAGGCCGCTGCTGGGGGTGAGAGGGGGTACGACTGTAAACAGCGCAGCGCAGGCGCGGGAACGCCGCAATTAGCGGTGCCGGCGACAAGCAGTTTCACCCGTCGAACATCACTCCTACCCCGCCTACCACCCGCACATAAACTCAACCTCTCGTGGTTCCGGGGTTGATTAGCTCCCCAGCCCNTTACATATGTATGAGTGGTGCAGGGGAACCTCGAATCCAATAAGCCGTGGCTGGAGGCCGCTGCTGGGGGCGAGAGGGGGTACGACTGTAAACAGCGCAGCGCAGGCGCGGGAACGCCGCAATTAGCGGTGCCGGCGACAAGCAGTTTCACCCGTCGAACATCACTCCTACCCCGCCTACCACCCGCACATAAACTCAACCTCTCGTGGTTCCGGGGTTGATTAGCTCCCCAGCCCCTCCCCCTAAAACACGCAGCTTCTACCACTACCCTCCCTCTAACGATCCACTTGGCGGTGGAAATGAATGTTTCAACCAGCGAAAATGTAGCGTGGCGGCCCACCAAACTGGCGAAGACATCGCCGCGCAGGAAGGACGTCGAGAGGTCTCAATTCCGTGGCTCCTCGCCCCGACAGGTTGTCGATAGACACTGCTCGACACTGGTCGACAGACACTGCTCGACACTGGTTGAGGCGAAGTGGAGTGGAGCTGTTTTCCGCCTCTGAGGACAAGCGCAGGAGCTATAAGGATGACACTGCCATGCGCATCATGGGTGCAATTAGAGCTACGCTCAAGCTGTGTACTCGTGTTCATTGTTCTCGTAGTGTTACGCTTACCTTTTAGACTTCCTGCAGTGTCCCTACCATTTTATTATAGGAAAGTCTGTAGCAAAGATGAATACAGGCTCCTACCGNTTTTAGACTTCCTGCAGTGTCCCTACCATTTTATTATAGGAAAGTCTGTAGCAAAGATGAATACAGGCTCCTACCGTAGCTTCGCTTGTATCCAGGTAGTATGTTTTAAAATACGGCAATCTAAAACAAACCAAATAAGTTTATAACAATGTTAGAAGACTATAAAATAACATGCATGTCATACGTGATACCTTTTAGAGTACCATTCCGTCCTCGTCTGGGGTATGGTTTCTTTTCGAAGGTAATTGTAATGGAGAATAATTGAATACAGTTTCGTAAAAAAAGCCGTATTTCAAACAGTTTGCAACGCAATTCAGGCGCCGATAAGCGGGCCCCTTCACAACGAGGTCTTGGAGCGCCTGTGAGGGTGACCTGAGGTGGAGATAGAGCAGAGCTGGAATTCCAAGTTGGGGAAAACAGGAGTGCCCAGTCAATGGCAACGTCTGCCACGTTTCCTCACATGCAAAATTATTTTTGACCCCGCCTTGGAATCGAACCTGGTTAGCCTTAGGTTGAGGCGAGTAGACTAACTAATACATAACAGTGCCCAAAGGTAAAGTGACTTCAGCTGTTATTACTAACAAATGCGCAGTCTTATCATACCGAAAACACTGCGCACATTAAATTTTGCTCCCGTGTATCCACATACAGTACTTCTCTGTTCTATACCCTGACGAACTCAAACCCAGGTACTTTCAATATGAGTGTGCATAAGGCTGCAAGCTATGCTCGCATTAGAAGTAAATTAATATTTTGGTTTAGTACGTAACAAATCAACAGTTATGGTTTTCATTATATTTGGATGGTTAAATGTATATAGAGAAAGTACTTCTCATGAAGTAAGGCTGCTTAAAATTAGTTTACTGCTAAATGAACTTCGCCATTTTCCTGAATCCAATCAATACATTATAAATTTCCAAAAATATTTTTATAGACATTATTTTTGTTTCCCGCATCAATTTTACAAAAAATTTTCGANTGTTTCCCGCATCAATTTTACAAAAAATTTTCGATTTTAAATTTGTAAGTATCTGCACAGGGAGGTAATGAAAACCACGATGTCAAAAATCATTCGCATGCTCCTCCAATGGATACAGCAAGCTAAGCTAACAAAGAAGCTATGGCCCATGCAAAGTGCGATGTAGTAACGTCACATCAGATGAGAATCAATTGTTAAGTTGCAACGTCCTTTGTGGCAATGTGCCACTGTTCCACTCCAGATGGACGTCCGTAACGTCGGTAAAGNATTGTTAAGTTGCAACGTCCTTTGTGGCAATGTGCCACTGTTCCACTCCAGATGGACGTCCGTAACGTCGGTAAAGAACAACAACATTCCGTTACTTGCCCAGCCCTGCCTTCTCCTTGCTTTCCACAAACGCACGGAGAAGTGGCAACCACGGAAAACTTAGCGCATGAATAAAACATGGCGGCAATCGTAGCTTTACTCCACGGACGAAGAAGAAAAAAGGTATCGCGGTGCTCAGTTATTNTGAATAAAACATGGCGGCAATCGTAGCTTTACTCCACGGACGAAGAAGAAAAAAGGTATCGCGGTGCTCAGTTATTGCCTCGTAAAACTGGGACTTCCAAGATATTTAGGCTATTCTTATTGCTATATAAAAATGCCTGGGGGATGTTTCTGGTAGGGTCCTTTCAACAGATCTCTAGAAAAACGAATCGGCATTGTGTTTCAGTGGAGAGACTTACGTGGCTCGTATAGGTTGTACATAAGTGACGTAAAGATACTTGTGACGAAATATTAAATATTTTTCGTTACTACATGCAGCGAGTTAAACATTATCATTAATTTTATTTTAGGCATCTAGGCTTCTCAATACCTTAATTAAATAGTCTAAGGACTGGGACGGGATCACATCGTGGAAATATACAACGGCATATTTATGTAATAGAGTTTGAATATTGCATGGGGAAAACGAATCCGCAAACGGCCGAAAGCCTACCCACAAGAAGAATAAAAATAAAGATATTTTCATACAAATAAGCTGGAGAAATTTGTCTCAACTTTCTGTGACAAGAGAAAAGCAGCTTCGAAGTGGTGGAGTTGACCGACGCAATATATTTATTATAGCAAGCGATGTCTGTTGAAATGCATGACAAAATGCCAGTAAATTCTATCACTTCTACGCAGCTCATTTTCGAAAGACAAGATAGTCTATGTACAGTATATGATAATGGGCGTAAAAACATTTTTAAAAAATATTTTGGTGCAGCACAATAGACAGTTCGAAAAAAATATGCTTTAGTGATCTCCATACATTAAGAACAAATGTGAGATTTTGTACTCTTCTTCACTGAAGGAAACAAAAGATTGGTTTATCCCTAAAATTCATCCGGTGAGATGTTTTCAGCAACTCTATGGAGGCCCTAAGAGTTGCCTTATAATTAGAATGCGAGATTTATGACACAGCTTAGTTCTTTGCAAACCAATCGCACNTTTTAGACTTCCTGCAGTGTCCCTACCATTTTATTATAGGAAAGTCTGTAGCAAAGATGAATACAGGCTCCTACCATAGCTTCGCTTGTATCCAGGTAGTATGTTTTAAAATACGGCAATCTAAAACAAACCAAAAAAGTTTATAACAATGTTAGAAGACTATAAAATAACATGCATGTCATGCGTGATAGCTTTTAGAGTACCATTCCGTCCTCGTCTGGGGTATGGTTTCTTTTCAAAGGTAATTGTAATGGAGAATAATTGAATACAGTTTCGTAAAAAAAGCCGTATTTCAAACAGGCTGCAACGCAATTCAGGCGCCGATAAGCGGGCCCCTTCACAACGAGGTCTTGGAGCGCCTGTGAGGGTTATCTGAGGTGGAGATAGAGCAGAGCTGGAATTCTAAGTTGGGGAAAACAGGAGTGCCTAGTCAATGGCAACGTCTGCCACGTTTCCTCACATGCGAAATTATTTTTGACCCCGCCTTGGAATTGAACCCGGTTAGCCTTAGTTTGAGGCGAGTAGACTAACTAATACACCACAGTGCCCAAAGGTAAAGTGACTTCAGCTGTTATTACTAACAAATACGCAGTCTTATCATACCGAAAACACTGCGCACATTAAATTTTGCTCCCGTGTATCCACGTACAGTACTTCTCTGTTCTATACCCTGACGAACTCAAACCCAGGTACTTTCAATATGAGTGCGCATAAGGCTGCAAGCTATGCCCGCATTATAAGTAAATTTATATTTTGGTTTAGTACGTAACAAATCTACAATTATGATTTTATTTATATTTGGATGGTTAAATGTATATAGAGAAAGTACTTCTCATGAAGTAAGGCTGCTTAAAATTAGTTTACTGCTAAATGAACTTCGCCATTTTCCTGAATCCAATCAATACATTATAAATTTCCAAAAATATTTTTATAGACATTATTTTCGTTTCCCGCATCAATTTTACAAAAAATTTTCGATTTTAAATTTGTAAGTATCCGCACAGGAAGGTAATGAAAACCACGATGTCCAAAATCATTCGCATGCTCGTCCAATGGATACAGAAAGCTAAGCTAACAAAGAAGCTAAGGCCCATGCAAAGTGCGATGTAGTAACGTCGCATCAGATGAGAATCGATTGTTAAGTTGCAACGTCCTTTGTGGCAATGTGCCACTGTTCCACTCCAGATGGACGTCCGTAACGTCGGTAAAGAACAACAACATTTCGTTACTTTCCCAGCCCTGCCTTCTCCTTGCTTTCCACAAACGCACGGAGAAGTGGCAACCACGGAAAACTTAGCGCATGAATAAAACATGGCGGCAATCGTAGCTTTACTCCACGGACGAAGAAGAAAAAAGGTATCGCGGTGCTCAGTTATAGCCTCGTAAAACTGGGACTTCCAAGATATTTAGGCTATTCTTATTGCTATATAAAGATGCCTGGGGGATGTTTCTGGTAGGGCCCTTTCAACAGATCTCTAGAAAAACGAATCGGCATTGTGTTTCAGTGGAGAGACTTACGTGGCTCGTATAGGTTGTACATAAGTGACGTAAAGATACTTGTGACGCAATATTAAATATTTTTCGTTACTACAAGCAGCGAGTTAAACATTATCATTAATTTTATTTTAGGCATCTAGGCTTCTCAATACCTTTATTAAATAGTCTAAGGACTGGGACGGGATCACATCGTGGAAATATACAACGGCATATTTATGTAATAGATTTTGAATATTGCATGGGGAAAACGAATCCGCAGACGGCCGAAAGCCTACCCACAAGGAGAATAAAAATAAATATATTTTCATACAATTAAGCTGGGGAAATTTGTCTCAACTTTCTGTGCCAAGAGAAAAGCAGCTTCGAAGTGGCGGAGTTGACCGACGCAATATATTTACTATAGCAAGCGATGTCTGTTGAAATGCATGACAAAATACCTGTAAATTCTATCACTTCTGCGCAGCTCATTTTCGAAAGTCAAGATAGTCTATGTACAGTATATGGTAATGGGCGTAAAAATATTTTAAAAAATATTTTGGTGCAGCACAATAGACAGTTCGAAAAAAATATGCTTTAGTGATCTCCACACATTAAGAGCAAATGTGAGATATTTGTACTCTTCTTCGCTGAAGGAAACAAAAGATTGGTTTATCCCTAAAATTCTTCCGGTGAGATGTTTTCAGCAACTCTACGGAGGCCCTAAGAGTTGCCTTATAATTAGAATGCGAGATTTATGACACAGCTTAGTTCTTTGCAAACCAATCGCACAGGTTTACTGATACAGTTCTTGACTTCTTAGTGACCCAATGAAAATAAGAAAGAGTTCCTTAAACATACACTTTAGAGGGTAAAATCGCAAGAAGAGCATGCAAAATTTAGGAAATAAATTTTGCAATACAAACATACATTTTTGAATGCTAACATTTACTCAGGTATTTCTGCAATACTTAACCTATACAGGAATGACTCATCGTCTGCGTTAAGAGTCAGAGTTACTTGATGATGCAGTGAGAATTCTGGTCTTCTGAAGATGTCTGCAGTACGTCTGCAAGTAGTTTAGTTCTGTTTAACTCTTGACGATCATATAAAGCACACGGTTTTGCAAAGATATCCCAGTGCGAGATATTTTTACTACAAACTACTGTCAGTTGCACTCTGACAGCTGAATTTTCATATTTCATTTTGAACACAGGCGTAGGTGAAGTTAATATCACATGACAGAATATGTAATAAAAAAAACCAAGCTAAAATGTATAGCAGACCCGGTTTAAAGTCTTTAAGCGTTTTTTGGAATAATCTCCTTTTAGTAAACATGTTCTCAGCGGTTAAAAAATACTTAAAAATCTTTATTTATTAAATTATAAAATGTAAACACATGTTTCTCAGATAGATGTACCTAACCTGCAGTGAAGTAATTTCTCTTAAATCAGCCACTTCATTCGCCAATGGTAAGGATTTCACTTCTGAAAATATTACCTTTCAAATTTATTGTATGAGTTTCAAAATTCAAATGCAAAACACGAAAGGAGTTAACAAGAAATAGATTTGTCCTATTCTGCAGATGTCACAGATTATATTTAGCTGCAGCCATGTAGATGAATTGAAAACCATTTTCACATTTTTTTAGGGAAATGTGTCGATTTATTCCTCTTATTATTAATTTCGCTTGTTTTACTTATCTACTCTCACGTTACCGATTACACTTTATTCGACTATATACGAAGAACTGGTAGACAGTGGATCCTCCCGATTGCACAGGTATCTAAACCACCTGCTTTCCATCTTGGTGTTCATAAACAATACGAATCGCGTGCAAACCAATTATTCTACTATGGCATCTCTTAAGGAGTAACTGAAAGCGACTTTGAAGATTAGCGTAAACGTAATTGAACATGCGAATTTTTCGAACGAGTCATTCTGGTAGTTTAGATCTTAACTGTTGACGGTTCAGACTCCTTGCCTCAAGAGCGTGACTTCATAGATGTTACGGACAATGGCGTGTACTTCATACATTCGTGCATGTTGTGACTTTGCTTACTCGATGCTGTACACGAAACTTCGAATGTGAGAAAATCGGAAATTTTCAACACAAAAATTTTTATCTTAAGGGTATAAGAAATCTAAAATATTTTTGTCCATTTTTAGCGTACTACGTATTTTTTGTCATGACATAAAACAATAGTGTGAAAAAATTACAATAATAAAAAAATTATTTTCCAAAAATTTATAAAACCAATTTTTAGGATTTAAGAAATATATAGTTTCAGTCACATCCTAAAATAGAGCTCAAAATAATAGTCCAGGTTAATAGAAAGTCATGAAGAATATTTCTCGGAAATTTGTCATGCGGCTCGGTCATATTTAAATTTAAATTAATGGTATAAAACATATTGTCGAAGAAGTAAAAATTTAAACCCGCACCGAAGGTGAGACAAAAGCAGGTTTTGAAAGAAACTCCATGCCATTTCTGTGACCTCAATAAAATCTCAGGCGCAACAAACTTTGTGCTAAAAACATTTTTTAAATTTGTACGAATCAAGGTTTTAAGTTAAAATGCTCATATTAATGCTAAAATACATTGGCTGTCATTGTTTAAACGATTTGGAACTTTAATTAAAGTATTATCGCTATACGTAAGGTCAGAAATGTAAATTGTCCTCAAAACCTGTAACATTTTTTCTTCGCTCCTGAAGAGCTTCAAATGAAGACGCTGTAGCTTGCTTTATTAATTATTACGACGGCGTAAATTATTTAATGAGTGCTGCAAGTTTTATGGATACACCCTGCCCCCCAATCTAGTGCCTTTGACTTAGAAATGAGGTGAAATTCAATGTAACCCTTAGATTTTTTTTTTATCTGGGCAACAAATACATTAAGTTAGTATAGTAACAGGATGTCTCAAGGTGAGTTGTCATACCAACTAGTAGGCTTTTCTATTTTTGTGTCTTAAACACGTTGATATTAAATAACGTTAAATAAATGGCCACAGTTACAGTTAACGTCTTACGATAAGTGCAACATGTTTAAAATACAGTATTAGCTGTGATTTAACGCCCGTTTTACGAGGTAAGGCAATGTAAACAACCAAATAAAAATGCCTTCAAAATTTTTCCCTTCCTCAAAAAACTGAATGAATATACAATATCCGTAGCGTCATAGGAAGAGCAATAATTATTTAATTTTAAATGTAAAATTAATACATTACCCAGTTTATGGTTTTTCGCAGATAAAATCATGTCGAAAAAATATATTTTCCTGTAGATCTTAACATCGGGTCACCAAAACCACGGATTAAATTTTTTTGGCTCTTAAATGGAACAAAATCTAAAGACGCGCGCAAATTACATTATTTACTTTCGAATATTTTTTTTTGGCTTCCGTAAGACATTAACATCTTCACTACTCTTGTAGGTATATAAAAATTATTATTTTTTAAAGCCTGTCCTAAATGGGGACTGTGTATTTCCGGTTTCCGGCTTTCACAAAATTTAAAATAAATTAAAAAAAAATCATTAAACAGAAAAATAACGAACGTGCCTTTTATCCTTATTTTTTAGTTTTTCAGTCGAATTAAATTTTTTATATGTGCAACAGGCTTGCAGCAAAAAAATACAAAATCAGGGTCATTTTTTTGGGATAAAAAAATTTAAATTTTTGTTTTGCTTAAAATTATTTATAACATTTAATAACTGAANGATACAGTTCTTGACTTCTTAGTGACCCAATGAAAATAAGAAAGAGTTCCTTAAACATACACTTTAGAGGGTAAACTCGCAAGAAGAGCATGCAAAATTTAGGAAATAAATTTTGCAATACAAACATACATTTTTGAATGCTAACATTTACTCAGGTATTTCTTCACTACTTAACCTATACAGGAACGACTCATCGTCTGCGTGAAGAGTCAGAGTTACTTGATGATGCAGTGAGAATTATGGTCTTCTGAAGATGTCTGCAGTACGTCTGCAAGTAGTTCAGTTCTGTTTAACTCTTGACGATCATATAAAGCACACGGTTTTGCAAAGATATCCCAGTGCGAGATATTTTTACTACAAACTACTGTCAGTTGCACTCTGACAGCTGAATTTTCATATTTCATTTTGAACACAGGCGAAGGTGAAGTTAATATCACATGACAGAATATGAAATAATAAAACCAAGCTAAAATATATAGCAGACCCGGTTTAAAGTCTTCAAGCGTTTTTTAGAATAATCTCCTTTTAGTAAACATGTTCTCAGCGGTTAAAAAATACTTAAAAATCTTTATTTATTAAATTATAAAATGTAAACACATTTTTCTCAGATAGATGTACCTAACCTGCAGTGAAGTAATTTCTCTTAAATCAGCCACTTCATTCGCCAATGGTAAGGATTTCACTTCTGAAAATATTACCTTTTAAATTTATTGTATGAGTTTCAAAATTCAAATGCAAAACACGAAAGGAGTTAACAAGAAATTGATTTGTCCTATTCTGCAGATGTCACAGATTATATTTAGCTGCAGCCATGTAGATGAATTTAAAACCATTTTCACATTTTTTAGGGAAATGTGTAGATTTATTCCTCTTATTATTAATTTCGCTTGTTTTACTTATCTACTCTCACGTTACCGATTACACTTTATTCGACTAGATACGAAGAACTGGTAGACAGTGGATCCTCCCGATTGCACAGGTATCTAAATCACCTGCTTTCCATCTTGGTGTTCATAAACAATACGAATCGCGTGCAAACCAATTATTCTACTATGGCATCTGTTAAGGAGTAACTGAAAGCGACTTTAAAGATTAGCGTAAACGTAATTGAACATGCGAATTTTTCGAACGAGTCATTCTGGTAGTTTAGATCTTAACTGTTGACGGTTCAGACTCCTTGCCTCAAGAGCGTGACTTCATAGATGTTACGGACAATGGCGTGTACTTCATACATTCGTGCATGTTGTGACTTTGCTTACTCGATGCTGTACACGAAACTTCGAATGTGAGAAAATCCGAAATTTTCAAAACAAAAATTTTTATCTTAAGCGTATAAGAAGTCTTAAATATTTTTGTCCATTTTTAGCGTACTACGTATTTTTTGTCATGACATAAAACAATAGTGTGAAAAAATTACAATNAAATATTTTTGTCCATTTTTAGCGTACTACGTATTTTTTGTCATGACATAAAACAATAGTGTGAAAAAATTACAATGATAAAAAAATTATTTTCCAAAAATTTATAAAACCAATTTTTAGGATTTAAGAAATATATAGTTTCAGTCACATCCTAAAATAGAGCTCAAAATAATAGTCCAGGTTAATAGAAAGTCATGAAGAATATTTCTCGGAAATTTGTCATGCGGCTCGGTCATATTTAAATTTAAATTAATGGTATAAAACATATTGTCGAAGAAGTAAAAATTTAAACCCGCACCGAAGGTGAGACAAAAGCAGGTTTTGAAAGAAACTCCATGCCATTTCTGTGACCTCAATAAAATCTCAGGCGCAACAAACTTTGTGCTAAAAACATTTTTTAAATTTGTACGAATCAAGGTTTTAAGTTAAAATGCTCATATTAATGCTAAAATACATTGGCTGTCATTGTTTAAACGATTTGGTNACGAATCAAGGTTTTAAGTTAAAATGCTCATATTAATGCTAAAATACATTGGCTGTCATTGTTTAAACGATTTGGAACTTTAATTAAAGTATTATCGCTATACGTAAGGTCAGAAATGTAAATTGTCCTCAACACCTGTAACATTTTTTCTTCGCTCCTGAAGAGCTTCAAATGAAGACGCTGTAGCTTGCTTTATTAATTATTACGACGGCGTAAATTATTTAATGAGTGCTGCAAGTTTTATGGATACACCCTGCCCCCCAATCTAGTGCCTTTGACTTAGAAATGAGGTGAAATTCAATGTAACCCTTAGATTTTTTTTTTATCTGGGCAACAAATACATTAAGTTAGTATAGTAACAGGATGTCTCAAGGTGAGTTGTCATACCAACTAGTAGGCTTTTCTATTTTTGTGTCTTAAACACGTTGATATTAAATAACGTTAAATAAATGGCCACAGTTACAATTAACGTCTTACGTTAAGTGCAACATGTTTAAAATACAGTATTAGCTGTGATTTAACGCCCGTTTTACGAGGTAAGGCAATGTTAACAACCAAATAAAAATGCCTTCAAAATTTTTCCCTTCTTCAAAAAACTGAATGAATATACAATATCCGTAGCGTCATAGGAAGAGCAATAATTATTTAATTTTAAATGTAAAATTGATACATTACCCAGGTTATGGTTTTTCGCAGATAAAATCATGTCGAAAAAATATATTTTCTTGTAGATCTTAACATCGGGTCACCAAAACCACGGATTCAATTTTTTTTGGCTCTTAAATGGAACAAAATCTAAAGACGCGCGCAAATTACATTATTTACTTTCGAATATTTTTTTTTGGCTTCCGTAAGTCATTAACATCTTCACTACTCTTGTAGGTATATAAAAATTATTATTTTTTAAGGCCTGTCCTAAATGGGGACTGTGTATTTCCGGTTTCCGACTTTCACAAAATTTAAAATAAATTAAAAAAAAATCATTAAACAGAAAAATAACGAACGTGCCTTTTATCCTTATTTTTTAGTTTTTCAGTCGAATTAAATTTTTTATATGTGCAACAGGCTTGCAGCAAAAAAACACAAAATCAGGGTCATTTTTTTGGGATAAAAAAATTTTAATTTTTGTTTTGCTTAAAATTATTTATAGCATTTAATAACTGAAGAGAACTTGAAAAAAAATTACTCTCTCTGGTGGCTTTAGGCGCGAATCCATGGCTGTGGTGGGATGCAAAAGCTGCATTCCACATGCGCTTCCGTCGCTCTGTGTATAGGTTCAGGGAAGGGGTGAAGTAGGGTTGGTGGAGTTGTAAACCGCGCTATGCCAGGACAATGGAAGGAATGGTAATGGCTAAAGAGCGGCGGATTGTGTGTGTGTGAATGCGTGTGTGCCTCTTGGAATTAACCTCTCATCAGCACCCACGCTCTCATCCCTTTTTCCCGCGGCAGTCCCAGCACCACCACCAAACCCGGCGCAGCTACTCTCATTTCACGGTCCGGGAAGCAAACAATGCGTGCCCATTACCGCCGACACGATTATTGCTTTTGCCGGTTGGCGGAGCACCTTTCCGATACGCAACAACGATCCCCCCCCCCATCTATTCCTAAGCAACAATCCAGTGTTTCCAGAACCTCCAGCGCCGAACGCGCGTCCTCCAGGTGCACGTGACTCTCTGTGAACAAACGTTGATTCGATGGCTGACAGGACGTGCTGCTGACTGCACCACTGCGATATTTCGTGAGCAAACAATCTCGCAAAGGATCAGTCCGAGCTTTCTGCCCTGTGAATGGTTTATTCTTGTTCGGCTTACACCCAGATTCTAGGCGGCTGCTGGGATTAGCGGAATT
The DNA here is from genome assembly GCA_002778355.1 of Clitarchus hookeri. Classification (NCBI taxonomy): domain Eukaryota; kingdom Metazoa; phylum Arthropoda; class Insecta; order Phasmatodea; family Phasmatidae; genus Clitarchus; species Clitarchus hookeri. Next base: position 778,382 of record NQII01001306.1, read on the forward strand.
TATTCATCGTATGAACCTCCTAATGCTTACTCCTTAGATTTAAAACCTCATTTTCTTCGGTGTTTAAAGTATATAAGAATTTATATGTGTATAAATGTGCACATAAATATACGAGTATATGAGTTGCTGTAAGTGACAATAATAAACTCCTATATTTATGTGAGTCAGAATTTACATCACAGAGTACGCAGTAGATTTAGTTTTCGGTAGCGTTATATTTTATTCGTCTAACATATTTGTTATTTTGCAAAAATATATTAAAATATTATAATTTTGTTTACATAGACTACAAAAGAAAAGTTTGAAAATTAAACATGTAATACGAAATGCACTGCATTGATCTGTAGTAAACATTTTACGTGCCAGGAATAAAATTGTTCATAGAAATATATTTTTCAAGTAAATTGGTTATAAAATTTCGCTTTCAATCTTACCAAAACTATTATGTTATAACTTCAAATGCATACAAAATATTTAGTTAAGTATAATATTAATAGGCTATGGTTGGAATTGTCATATCTCCTTTTCAGGCGTATATTTCATTACTATAATTGAGAAGACTAAAAAATCTCTCGAAAAACAAAATAGAATTAGGCCTATACTGGCGTGAATCACAAAATCAAGAAGAGGAAAGTACTGCGACAAAGAAAAAGTACTTGGTGAAGTAGCAGTTCAGAAGCAGAGGAGACGGCACAGGATGGCTCAAGTAATGACTTTGATCAAGATGATGAGGAGTGTGTTGGATGTGGTGGGGGTTGGAGCCGTAGTTTACTAAAGTTTGACTGCATTAAATGTTTTTGCCGTCGTCGTTGGTTACACGAAAACTGTACTACTACTATTGATGTGTTCCAAAACTGTGGAAAAGCTATAACTAAGAAGTGAAAGACTGAGTGCTGCCAATTAAGTCTCAACTAAAAGATAAATGAATAATGTTATATGTCATTATGACTCATCGCTTATAACTTACGCTTTGAAATATAACATTTATTTTTCATTACTGAAAAAAAAATGGATTCTCCTAATTTATGTTTAAAGCATTCATTTTTCGTTCTTCTCATGGGGAGTGAGTGAGTGAGAGAAGATATTTGGGTGACTTTTAAAAGCGAGGTCTTGAGATCCGGCAAGGCCGATTGAGGTATTGAGCAGCGCCGGAATGAAGGTGCGGAAAAACGGGATATTGCCGAGAAAATTCGCCGACCAGCANCGATTGAGGTATTGAGCAGCGCCGGAATGAAGGTGCGGAAAAACGGGATATTGCCGAGAAAATTCGCCGACCAGCAGCATCTACGGCACGATTCCCAACTGCGAAAATCTGGGAGTGACGCGGCCGGTGATTGAACCTAAATTGCAATTAAACTTAAAGCGTGATGACGACGAGACACACACTGCACACAAGAGAGAGAGAGAGAGAGAGAGAGAGAGAGAGAGTGATTCGGTATACTTGTGTGTATATGATGATGAAGTTGTGACAGCTGTAGTACGTGTAACGAATTTTCTAGGTAGTGTGCCAACCCTAGCTGCGTATAACGATCGTTAAAAATGAGTACTCTACAGTGTACATCTTGAAAATCAGAATTATTGCCCTTATAACTCCCTGATAACACAAAACAGTGTTAGAACTGGAAATTAGATTCTCCTTAGTGACGCTTGAAGGCAGTCTGACGAGTTACTTTTGCCCGGCCCTGACAAGACTATAAATAGGAATACACAATCTCTTGATCTTTACAATCAGAAGTAACGTGAACCACTTTTACATCCAGCAACACAGCAGTCTGGTAGCAAAATACTTGCGGACAAAACAAACACATACACAAACCGGGACACTAGGATAAAAACTAATTTCTGCTACGAAATGACAACAATAGCCAACTGTGTTTAAAAATATATCTGGAAATTTAATTATTATCTGAATAACTTGACTTTCACCAGAAAAAAAACACCAATATGCAAAACAAACAAGGAGATTATCTGTGTCTCCGAAAATATTAACCTAATAATTGAAATATTTCTGCTTCGGACAGTGCCCTTTCAAAAACTAAAGCCCTCGTTATGACCACGAATTAAAATACTTAAAATATTAAAATATCATGGCATAAATCTTAAATATTTCTTCAAAAACAATTACTTTAAATAAAACGTTTCCAATTAGCTAGCGGCAGAGCAAGGATTCAGTTCAGGTTTTCCGTAGTAAATTTCGAAAATAAATCGTGTTCTTAGGAAAAACAACATGGCGGCGTAAAATTGTTCTAGAATGTTGTATGAACGGTGTTAGGTGAAAATTTTTAGTTATAATTTCTTAGCTGAAATTAGTTGTCAAACGTACAGTTTAGATGATTTTGAAGTTCCCGATGATCAGGCACGTTGACGGGGCATCTCTCCGGATGCGCAGTCTCTCCAGATGCGCAGCAGCCCTGTGTGACATCTTCCCTATATGTAAGCGCAATGCTTACGGTGTTAACATACAGTTCAATGGCACCTTAACGGGCGTTGCACGAGTTCCAGCTAACCTCTCTGAAAGATACGCGGGAGGAAATAAAGGCCTACTCTTTGATTACATAATCTCGCGTCTTCGGCTCTAGTAGACGACCTGCAATTTCAGGGGTGCGAAGTCGGACTTCCCTAAGAAAAATCTAAATTTAACACATAGTGCACAGCCCAACTGGGCTGGCTGTCTGACGACGCGTAACGAAATGTCCGTACTCCTCGTTGGAAATTTAACTTAAGAACGTTCTTTAAAAGCCTACCTATTACGAGTGTTACAATTCAGATTCATGTGTACTGCCACTTAAAACTGCCCAACGTTCAAAAATGCGTAGTCGTGTGACCTTGTAAGTACACGTAAACAACGTAAAAATATAAATACATATAAATATGTGGCCAAAATATAAATTCTATAAAATAAATATATATCATGGACTCTCTCTCTCTCTAATAAATAATGAAGTCTTGCCACAAAAACTAAATAAATCATGTGAAAAATAATTTTGAGCCTGTTAAATATAAAAATTACGTGTTAAATATTATTCTTTCTTATAGCTCAAAAAGCACGTGTTACATACCCAGTTCGCCATGGTGGGAGTCTAACCGCTCAGCCACCAAGGCCCTCTTCTCATGATATTTATGTAGTTTCCTGGGCTGGCCATCTATCCCTGAAGCATATGGACATTTATACCAGACGTATGGGTGAGATGGCCAGGGTTGTCTAAAAATATTTGATGACACTTTTTCAAAATTGTANGGGTTGTCTAAAAATATTTGATGACACTTTTTCAAAATTGTATAGTATTGACTACCTGACAAACAATAATTTATAAAGACGAGCTAAGTAAAGCTTACATGTGAAATATAAATAAATTTTTGTTTATGGAAATTAAAAACACTACGGCTATCTACCATGGACTTGCCTGATTCCTGAATAATACTTGCACAATTGCAGCATTCCTTAATCCTCCTCTCATGCTTCGCAAAATAAATGCTTCAAGCATGCAATGCTAATTACATGTAACCTTCCCGATTCCTATCGTCTTCTCTCAGGCTTTAAACGCAAATGATTGCGTTTAATTATTATTTAGATATTACACCGCATGACAACAAAATATTCTGTTACGTATTTTGCTGCTCTTCCAATAAATGTGCACACACCTTTAGAGCCAAAGTGGTTCCATCATTATTTGTAGCCAAAAGCTTCAACCTATACGTCCCGAAATAATAGTATCGTTGTCAGCGATATAATGATATCCCGATGTATTCATCACTAAAAATAGTTTCTTTATAGGACAGAGCATTATATTCAGGAACAATTATTTTTCTTAATTTATTTTTTTTCGGTGGTCTGCATCCGCGTAATCGATGAACCCTATCAGTTACCTGACCGTGCGAACTCAATTTGCTCAAATGTGAAATTCATTTTCACTGCTGCCGCAGAGGATTGTAATTGTACACCCCACTGTAATAAGCACTTCAGGCTGAAAAAAAAATATTAGCAAGAACAATTTTTATGTTACCAGATTTAGCAATTCAAAATAACGATGTTTTCGATTCTATATTTAGCAGTGTGGTAACAGCAATTCTGTAATTTGAACTATTCCGCGGAATTTTTTTTGTTAGTGAGCTAGGTTATTTGTATTAACATTGTGCGTTGCCAGTCACGTATAGCTGATTCGTTGTTACTCCACCTTTCTGATGCCCTACAGAAGTTCTAACTACTCACTAAGTGTCCTTCCACCAAATGTAAAAAAAAGGTTAACATGTCTGGAATAAAAAGCCTACGATAAGCCCACGCACTCTATTTGATATCTGGACATACAATCAAGAACGAAGAAGAAGTTACGGATATATGTAATGAGCCTACTTTCCTCAAAATGGATGAAATAATCTTGATGATGATCTTTAGTGGTTGGATGCTAGATAGTTCTTCATATCTCTTGTGGTGATCTCATTAGAGATGCAATCAGAAACAAAAACAATAGACCTACTAGTGAGACAATTACAAATACACACATGCTTTTTCTGGGAGTCGAACACAGAACGCCTCGTACCGTAAGCTAGTGTGCAACATACTATATAATAGAGGTATGATTCGGAGCATCAACTTCAAGTGTAATCAGTTAAAGTTTTAGAATACTGGGTTTTCGAACTTTAAATATTTACAGGGTCATCGTTCTGAAAATAAGAGAGTGGGCCACTGAAATCATGTAAGTTTACATAGCCTACCGTAGCGCTACATATGTGCATGATTTGGTGGATATAGGTTGACTCTTTCCCGAGATTTTGTATAAAACCTTCAGTTTCTCATTTGGCGCTATCGTATCAAGAAGGCTAAAATTAAGCTCTCTATTAGCATGTCTGATGCATCTAGTAGATTCCGTCAGCATAAAAGTTTGGTAAAATTTTTTCAAAATGTTTAAAGGATATTATAAATGTATCTAAATAATTTATATTGCACCGTTTTTAAAAACAATGTGTCCCCGACTTAAATTATGTAAGTTAACATGTCCCACTTTTGTACTACTTGTGTGAAAATTTGATACCAATTGGATGTTTGCTTCATGGAATAAATGTTGCATTTTATCATATGGCAATATCTTACAAAAATACGACAAAAAATTATTTCTATAAGCACATTTGAAACTTATAATGGATACTCTCACAATGCAAACTTAAGTTACCATTTGTGAAATTGTTTAATACATATGACAAACTTACCTAAAATAATTGTATGGCAGCTATACTGTAAATAAAGCCAGACACACTTAAAACAAGGCTTACCGTAGCATTTTTGTGTAAAAAGTTTGGTGGGAATAGGTTTTTTCGTCTCAGTCATTTTAAATTAAATTTAAATTTTTTTCATGCAGTGTCTTCATTTTTAAAGAAAAAACTGTTACGTACTGGCACATTGTACGTTTGTCATTTAAAATGCTACATGTTAACCCGTTCAGCCAACGTGTCCAAGACTGTGGACAAGTTGCATAAAATTATATTTATGTCCAGTACTGTTCACAGCAAGGTATCAGTGACCAGTCTGCCTTGTATCTAATCTGATTTGTGGACATTTCTGCACATATTTGCATGAATGGTTATTGCCAATATCATCAAGTACGTTGCACGTCGTACACTAGATGCAAGAAAAATGCTTATAGTACAACGCATAATAAAAAATTACGTGTTTGCAACACCTGAGCACAGAAATTAATGCGTAACCGAACTGGTTAGTGAGTTTAAATTGCTTAGGACATACGGCATACTAAACTAAAATATTTATATGACTGTTGCTTTGAAAATACATGACTACTTCCTAAAGGCTGTTGCCTGGTTTAACAGTAGTGAGAGTTTGGTATAGGGAAATGCGTGTTAATGACATTCGGATTTTTGGCGTTACTGTTCAAGATAGATATATACCACCAGGAACGTTTTTGAGCATAAAAATACTTGCTTCTTTGCTGTCGAAGCCTTTTTTAACATTAACATGTAGCCTATTCCCTGGAATAATAATTAAATAAAAAAATTACTGAAAACAAATTGTTATAATTTTCTCGATACAGAGCTCTAGAGTATCATTTCTCACACGTAGAAATTTGTTTCAAGTTTATATATTAAAATTGGCTTTAAAAACTGAATTTTTTTAAAAGTATTTCCCTATACCCAATTATCATTGCTATCAAACCGGGCAACATACTTAAGTCATATAAATTTTGATGGACTACAAAAGTTGAACTTGTTGGCTGAATTTATTAGGAATCAGATGAATGTTTCCAGAGATAGGACACATAAGAGTAATTTTTCGTGTGGCACTATTTTGCAAAATGGCTATCAAATGAGTTTTACATATAAGTTATTTGATGATTGCATAGATACTGCCAGCATGAGGAGTTAAAATTGGTTAAATTTTTTGGTAGATATAGCATACTACGCCAAAATGTTAATATGGCCGCTATTACGAAATAAAGTGTCATGCCCTCTTAAAACGTAGCCTAACAGTTTACATAGCCTACCACAGTACTCCTTGTATGTCGAAGTAGGTTTTAATCTGTTGATTTCTTCCCAATATATAACCAAACTTTATTTATTACGGTGGCACTATCTTAGAAAAAAGCGGGGAAAAGAGGCACGTGTAGACACATTTGATGACTGTAATAGATACTGTCAACATACAAAAATAAGTAGAAATTCGTCACATGGATTCGTATATATATCAAATGGCGGAGAAAAGAGGCTATGCATTCAAATATTTGATGATTTTGTAAAATACTTTCTATATAACAAGATTGGTCGAAAGCTGTCAAACAGTATTGTAGTTATTGCAAAAAAACGTAAAATATTTATATTGCCGCCATTTTAAAAATAAATGCCTTATCCATCATAATAGCATATATGAACATTGCCTACAATATATTTACTTATATGACAAGTTTGGCTGGAATCGGTTGTGTAGTCCCTAAAATTAAAAATAAATGATACATTTTTCATGTTGCACTAGCTTCAAAAATGGCGGATTAATAACATTTCATTTTCTAAATTCAATGCTTACACCAAGCAGTGAAAATGTACCAAATCTTTTTTAAATCGGCTCCCGAAATATAATTTTAAAACTTTATTTTAAAATTATTACTATCTTATAAAATTGCTTATAAAAACATTACATGTTTCTAAATTAAGTGCATATATAATGCACTCTCAATATACTAAATTTGGTTAATACCAGTTAAAGTGTTCCTGCGATATAAAGGAAATACTTTAGATATTCGATTTTCACTTTCTTACTAAATATTGGACTAATAACATTATAACTTTCTAAATTCAATGCTTACGTAATACATTGTCAAAGTAACAAATTTCGTTTAAATCGGTGATAGGCTATGCGAGGCTCTAAAAAGCCGCTCGTCTCTGATTGGCCACGCGAGGCCCACACAATTTTTTCGAAAATATTTTGTATTTTAAATATATATATTTTTTTGAAAATTTTTATTTTCATCTTTAAATGATTAGCTACGCGAGGCTCTCGAAACTGGCAAGTCAGTACAGGTGATGTTAGTTGAAGAATGTTAACAAATAGTCATTTAAGCCCTATGCGAACTTATAAGCATAGTTGACCGTTATTCCCGAACCACTTAAGATGTACTGGTCAAATTCATAACATAGGCATTGCAGCCAACAAGGAAAATTAACACATGAACATTTCAGCCCCTATGCGAACTTATAAGCATATTTGATCATTATTCTCGAACCGTTTAAGGTAAAACCAGCAAATACATATCATAGGCAAGAGAGTACTCTCCAAGTCTTCCCTGATGTCCCGACTGACCCCTACATCACACTCTTTCGGGGAGGGGGTGTTCTCTGAGTCTTCCCAAATACCTGCAGCTTCACCCGAATGGCCCCTACATCATACTCAAGCAGGGGAGTTCTCCGAGCCTTCCCAAATCCCTGCCATGTTAACCAACTGCTCCCTGTGTCATGAGTTGTCTCAGTGTCTTCCCAAATATGATTACCATTTAATTTATTCCTACTAGATCATAGATTTCATGCTCTCGAATTTCCAGCGAGATGTTGTTTCAGACATCCCACGCTAGCATTCCAAGCCGGCAGGATTATCTCAGAGACTTCCCCTGTTGCCATGACACGATGCATAACATAAAGAACGTCGCCATGGTACTTGGTGTAACATAAAGAACATTACCGAACACTTAAACTATGCATGCACCCTAACATAAAGGATGACATCGAACACTTCAACGGCGCACACACCCTAACATAAAGTGCAATACTAAACACTACGGCAAAGGGCGCATGGCATAACATAAAGGGGCACTTCCATACACTTCAACGACACAAGTATTTTCATATAAATTGTAGCGCCGAACACTTCAACGACGCATGCACCCTAACATAAAGGGTTACACCGAACACTGTGACGAAGTGTGCACGTCATAACATAAAGGGCACTACCATAAATTTAAACAACACATGCATTTTAATATATAAGGACCGCGCCGAACACTTCAATGATACACGCCACCTAAAATAAAGGGCGATTTACGCCCTACAAGCATAGGTTTGCATAATTTCTGCCTTGTGAAAGATACGTTCGGCAAACTCCTGTTATCTCGAAAAGGTTAAGATTTTCCCAATTAAATTAAACTTTAGCCCTTCCTATGAGCTAAACATCATGCTCATGCGGGCCAAGACAGGATAGTTATCTCAGAGTCTTCCCAAAAATATGCACATAGGTTATCTCAGAGTCTTACCAACCATACACAATGATAAAGCATTAAAGGCAACACACACTACTATGAAAACAATGGCTGGAACAATCACATCACCACTTTAACATATCATTTTCATATGCCTATAGTGCGAAGAGACATATAAAGCATAAATCCAAGTCACCACTGTAATAAAGAGAGAACACCACCGCACATAATGGGGCATAACAGATTATGTGATGCTCTCACAGGTCTAACATAAAGGACGCGGTCGCACACAACGATAAAGAAGTCTAACATATCTCGAAAGCATCTCGACACTAACAAAGCTGACATAAAGGTAGCCTCTGTTGCATCTGTATGTATGTAAGTAAGTTTGTATTTATATGCATATATAGGATAGGATGACCGATTCAGTTGCTATTCAGACTTCGAAGATTGAACAGAGCTGTTTTTTTTCTATGATGGGAAATAATCGAGAAAGTTATTTATGTCGTTACTGTAAGAATTTTTTTTCTAAAAGCTGCAATGCTCGTCGACACGAGACTGGCTGCCCAAAAAATATGAAATGTATTATCTTATAATGTAAAAAATGCAAATCATATTTTCGAGGATTCAATAACTTAAAAAGGCATAGCGCAACATACAAAGCTCTCCTTCCTACACAGGTCAATCAGTATTTGCTGAGAATAGAGCAAATTTTTGATGGGAAGATATTCGCAAAAGAAAAATCCGAACTATCAACATAATTAAAGACAATGTGCCCTACTAAGAAAACAATGGTTGGAACAGGCACATCTCCTAGACATCCATACCACTACTGTTACAGCACATTTGCATATACCTGCAATGCAAAGAGGCATATAAAACATAAATTCAAGCTCAATCCATATCGCAACAGGCTATCGATATCATATATGCCAAGGTATATTCACTCGTATAGACAGTTTAAACATACATATGAAAAACTTCAAAGACCTTGTCGCAACACACATATTACATGATAGCATTCTGGAGGCTTGTTTCTTTTGACACTCACTCTGTTCATGTCGCCGTGCATTACATATTTTACTGAATGTCATGTCGCAGCAACTGCATTGTTTTCTAAGGAATTGTTTAACACTTGGTGAAGTTTTGCATGTAGGCAAACATATCATTTTCGATTTCATGTTATTCACACTTTTCATCACCATCTTCAAGTATCTGACAACTTAAATATGTTTACTAATACTATGCACTGTGGACTCCTCCCCTCTGCGGACTCCGTCTCTCTGCGGACTCCTCTTTTCTGCAGACTCCTCCCTTTGTGGACTCCTACTCTCTGCGGACTACTCTTTCCTGCAGAAAACTCTTTTCTGCAGACTCCTCCCCACTGCGGTCTCCTCTTTCTGCACACTTCTCTCTTCTGCAGACCCCTCCCTCTACAGGACTCCTCTTTTCTGCAGACTTCTTCCCTCTGGGGACTCCTCTTTTCTGCAGACTCGTCAGTTCTGTGTACACTACTACCTTCACACAGTAGTGTTGCTGTACATAATAGCTTAGAAACTATGTGAATTTCTGCGGTTCCTCTAATTTATACCCTCATTTTGTGTGTCGAATACGAAGTTAGGTTGTAATTTTCTCTGTAGTGGATTAGAGGGGAAATGGGCAATTGGCTGAAGTACAATTTGTTCTGAACTGCAGCTGATAAATTATATACAATGCCCAACCAGTACATATTTCACGTCGTCATCAGCAGACTTGGAGGTCTCACTTGCGTTCTCGATGTTCTGGATAGTTGTAGCACCTTCGTTTATCAACTTACATGATTGCAATGTATGTTTGTTGTTCACATCTTCCGGCGATCTGAATAGCTCGCACTATTCATAGTAAATGTCTACAACACTCATAATTCCTTCTTCACACTCTGTGACGGTTTTTGCAGGTGGTCGTATAAGACATTCTCGATTGCATGTCCTCAATCTTCATACATATATTTGTCATGTGGCCTAAGTAAATTTGTTCTCAACTGTAGCTGACGTATCGTATATAATGTCCAACCGGCACCCTTTCCCATATATTCTTATTCCTCGTGACTAATTTTCTGTATACTAGCTTTAAGACTATCTTCTATTATGTGCGTGTTATACAGAGGTACATTCAAAGTCTTGAAGGCTCTCTCACTATATTCGCCTTCTTGTGGTTCTGGTTTGGTACATGTATAGTTCAACCATATATTATATGTTAACGCACCTTCTTTTTTCATCTCGCATGTAAGTTGGTTTACAATATTCTGTTTCATATGCTTAAGATATGTACAACTATCATCCACAATGTCTGATAAATAAGATGCAACATACGTCTTAATAAGACCTCGCAATGCAGATTCTTTCAGAATAAACCAATTCTCATTCGGTAAGTTTACAGCAGATGCAGGTGTAGGTGCTTTATTTGTACACATTTTGGTATGGTTGTAATACGTCTCGCGACATAGTTTTACCTGATGGTCGTATATTTTGAGTCGCATGCTGTCTGGAACACCTGTAACTTCATAACATATTAACTCAATACCACACTTATAACAACAAGTAGTATAGTGAGCCCATTGTGTCTTCTTCAAACATTTTCCAGATTTCCCATGTTGGTGAGCACTGCTACTTTTATAAAATATCTTGGCGCAGTAGTAACATGAATATCTTGATGTCTGTGGTGAACTGTTCATGTCCAGGTGTCTGCCCTTCACATGTTTTTTTCAGACGTAGGCAATACGCTATGTCTGTTAGCTGGCATAGGAGGGAGTCACTCACACATTGCGAGATGTCTTTTTAAGTTATCGCATCATTCAAATTGAGATATACACTGTTCACATGTTAAGCTAGATTGCTTCATGTTCGTAGAACAAGCAGTTTCATGTCGGCGGGCATTACAGCTCTTAGTAAATGGTTTCTTACAGAAACAGCACAAATTACTTTTTGATATATTTTCCATCTTCGCTCGAGGCGATGTATACTCTTCGAAATTCGAATAACAACTTAGATGATTCCATCAATTTCACATATATAAATGTGCATATCTTCATATTTCATCAGTGGGATTTAAGTTTTTTTATTTATTCTGTAAACATATATTTAGCTACCGTCTCTCCACCGCTACATGCCATTTTACATCTCTCATGTCGACGTGCGTTGCTCCTTTTACTAAAATCTTACCACATTTGTGACAATGTTTCCTACACATTGGTGAAGGATTGTGTTCATTGTTCAAATGAAGGTCAGAAGTTGGTGATGTAGGTGTATCAATACTTTGTACAGCAGCCATATGATAGTCACAATTTTGTAACGGTGCTAATGCACAGTGTTGCTTAGCATGTATAGAAACAAANGTACAGCAGCCATCTGATAGTCACAATTTTGTAACGGTGCTAATGCACAGTGTTGCTTAGCATGTATAGAAACAAGGTATTTGCAGTTTTTCATATGTATGTTAAAACTGTCTATACGAGTGAACATACCTTTGCATATATGACATCGATAGCCTGTGCGATATGGATTCAGCTTGCATTTATGCTTTATATGCCTCTTCGCTTTGCAGGCATATACAAATGTACTGTAACAGTAGTGGTATGGATGTCTAGGAGATGTGACTGTTCCAACCATTGTTTTCTTAGTAGGGCACATTGTCTTTAATTATGTTGATAGTTCGGATTTTTCTTTCGCGGATATCTTCCCATCAAAAATTTGCTCTATTCTCAGCAAATACTAATTGACCTGTGTATGAAGGAGAGCTTTGCATGTTGAGCTATGCCTTTTTAAACTTTCGAGTCGTCGAAAACATGATTTGCATTGTTTACATTATAAGACAATACATTTCATATTTTTTTGGCAGCCAATCTCGTATCGACGAGCATTGCAACTTTTAGAAAAAATCTTCTTACAGTAATAACATAAATAACTCTCTCGATTATTTCCCATCATAGAAAAAAACAGCTCTGTTCTCTCTTCGAAGTCTGAAAGGCANAACATAAATAACTCTCTCGATTATTTCCCATCATAGAAAAAAACAGCTCTGTTCTCTCTTCGAAGTCTGAAAGGCAACTGAGTCGGTCATCCTATCCTATACTAATATACGCATATAAATACAAACTTACTAAATACATACATTCAGATGCAACAGCGGCTACCGTTATGTCAGCTTTGTTAGTGTCGAGATGCTTTCAAGACATGTTAGACTTCTTTATCGTTGTGTGTGACAGCGCCCTTTATGTTAGACCTGTGAGAGTATCACATAATATGTTATGCCCCATTATGCGCGGTGGTGTTCTCTCTTGTTACAGTCATATCTTAGATTTATGATTTATATGTTTCTTTGCACTGTAGGCATATGAAAATTATATGTTACAGTAGTGATGTGATTGTTCCTGCCATTGTTTTCATAATAGTGTGTATTGCCTTTAATACTTTATCATTGTTTATGGATGGTAAGACTCTGAGATAACCTATGCGCATATTTTTGGGGATACTCTCAGATAACTCTCCTGGCTTGGCCTGCAAGGGCGTGATGTAAAGCTCATAGGAAGGACATAATTTTTAATATAATTTGGGAAAACTTAACCCCTTCGAGATTACAGGACTTTGCTGAATGTATCTTACAAGATGCGGAACATATTGGCACCTATGCTTGTAAGGCTTTTAATCTCCCTTTATGTTAGGTGGCGTGTATCCTTCAAGTGTTAGGCACCATCCTTTTATGTTAAAATGCATTTGTCGTTGAAGTGTATGGTAGCGCCCTTTATGTTATGCCATGCATTCTTCATCACAGTGTTCGGTGTCACCCTTACGATAGGGTGCGTGCATCATTGAAGAGTTCGGCACCACCCTTTCTATTAAAATGCATATGTCGTTGAAGTGTATGGTAGTGCCCCTTTATGTTATGACATGCGCGCTTCGCCGCAGTATTTGCTGTCGCCCTTAATGTTCGGGTGTGTGCATCATTGAAGTGTTCGCCGTCTCTTTTTTTGTTAGGGTGTGTGCGTCGTCGAAGTGTTCTGTGTCACCTTTTATATTATATTTCCAGTGTCGTTGAAGTGAACGGTAGTGCGATTTATGTTATGCTGCGCGGGTTTGACGCAGTGTTTGGCATTACTCTTTATGTAACTGTGCGTGCTTCGTTGAAGTGCTCGGTCTCGCTCTTTATGTTACACCAAGTGCCATGGCGACGTCCTTTATGTTATACCTCGCAACTTGGCGACTGGAATGCTCTGAAATAATTCTGCAAGCTTGGAATGCTAGCATATGATGTCTGAGACACCCTCTCGCCTGAAATGCGAGAGCATGGAGTATATGATCTGGTATGAATGAATTAAATGGTAATCGCATTTGGGAATACACTGAGATAACAAATGACATAGGGAGCAGTCGGGAGTTGTGGTAGGTATTTGGGAAAACTCGGAGAACCCCCCCGCAAGAGTACGATATATGAGCCAGTTGGGACGTCAGAGAAGACTCGGAGAACACGCTCTTGCCTATGTTATGTGTTTGTTGGTGGAACCTTAAATGTTTCGGGAATTATAATCAACTATGCTTATAAGTTCGCATAGGGGCTTAAATGACCATATGTTAATTTCCCTTGTCGGCTGCGATGCCTATGTTATGAATTTCACCAGTACATTTTAAGCAGTTCGGGAATTACATCCAACTATGCTTATATGTTCACATAGGGCTTAAATGACCATTTGTTAATTTTCCTTGTCTGTGTCGATGCCTATGATATGTATTTGACGAGAACATCTGAACCGGTTCGGGAATTACGGCAAACTATGCTTATAAGTTTGCATAGGTCTTAAATGACCATTTGTTAATTTACTTGTTTGCATCGATGAATATTATATTNACTATGCTTATAAGTTTGCATAGGTCTTAAATGACCATTTGTTAATTTACTTGTTTGCATCGATGAATATTATATGAATTTGGTGAGTACATCCTAAACGGTTCGGGAATTATGGCCCACTTTACTTATAAGTTCGCATAGGGCTTAAATGACCAGTTGTCAATTTCCTTTGTCTGCGTCGATGCCTATGATATNACTATGCTTATAAGTTTGCATAGGTCTTAAATGACCATTTGTTAATTTACTTGTTTGCATCGATGAATATTATATTAATTTGGTGAGTACATCCTAAACGGTTCGGGAATTATGGCCAACTTTACTTATAAGTTCGCATAGGGCTTAAATGACCAGTTGTCAATTTCCTTTGTCTGCGTCGATGCCTATGATATGAATTTGACAACATCTTAAACGGTTCGGGAATTACGACTAATTATGCCTATAGGTTCGCATAGGGCATAAATGACTATTTGTTAACATTCTTCAGCTAACATGACCTGTACTGACTTGCCAGTTTCGAGAGCCTCGTGTAGCTAATCAGTTAAAGATCAAAATTAAATTTAAAACAAAATATAAATAAAAAAAACAAAAATAATTTAATAAAATAATTTTTTTCGAAAAATTTGTGAGAGCCTCGCGTTGCCAATCAGAGACGAGCGCCTTTTGAGAACCTCGCATAGCCTATCAGCGATGAGAGCCTTGTGTAGAGAGGGACACCTTGCGTAGCGCGCGCCGCAGTGACATCATCAGTTAATGCGGGAGACACTACTGGCTCCTCGCTCCCTGCCAGGCACCAGGTGGCGCAGAACCCCCTATTTATATCTACTGGCATCTTTGAAAACTATTAAATTCTGGTGGATCAATACTATATGTGGTTCTAGTTTTATTAAATTCGTTTGTCAGGTTTAAAAGTTATTAGGGGAGAATTGTCATCCATTCCAGACAAACATTCAGGTAATTGCATAATCCTATATTTCCTTTGAAAAGTAGAGTAATAATATTATTGATATCGGCATTTTACAATAAAGTGAGGTTACTGCCATTGCCTCAATATATATTTTAACAGGCACACTGACTGGCGTGCGTCCAGAAAGGTTGGTAACGACGGTGGGAAAGTAGTTCCACGTCTTAATGTTTAAGGAAAAGCGTTAGGCAAACATCTGCAAATTAAAAAAAAAATTACTTTTNGGTAACGACGGTGGGAAAGTAGTTCCACGTCTTAATGTTTAAGGAAAAGCGTTAGGCAAACATCTGCAAATTGAAAAAAAAATTACTTTTTTTTAATGTTTTTTAATGCAAGAGAGTGCAAAAATTATAATATTTGTGAAATATTTACTNATAAAGTGAGGTTACTGCCATTGCCTCAATATATATTTTAACAGGCACACTGACTGGCGTGCGTCCAGAAAGGTTAGTAACGACGGTGGGAAAGTAGTTCCACGTCTTAATGTTTAAGGAAAAGCGTTAGGCAAACATCTGCAAATTAAAAAAAAAATTACTTTTTTTTAATGTTTTTTAATGCAAGAGAGTGCAAAAATTATAATATTTGTGAAATATTTACTNAAAAAAAAATTACTTTTTTTTAATGTTTTTTAATGCAAGAGAGTGCAAAAATTATAATATTTGTGAAATATTTACTTTTATAATTACTTCACAGTTTCATGGTGGAAAATTACACAATACACATATAAGTATATCTTTAGGATGGATTTCGAAAGTTTTCAGTTTACCGTGAACAGCCTTCAACAATGAAGCGTGTTGCCCAAACTGCATTCCTGTAACTCATACCAAAACATTTAATTAAGGATCTTTAACTATGTAGACCTACTTAATAAAAAAGTTCCAAAGAATACCACACCATTGTATAGGGATATTGAAGAAGCACGAATGGAAAAGACTTTATTCTCACCATTCATGGCACCTTTTTTTTATTCAGGAAAAGAGTGAATTTGCTTAGTGAAGTTCCGATCTCATTTGGCAACATTTTTGCAGCCTGATANTTTTTTTTTTTTTATTCAGGAAAAGAGTGAATTTGCTTAGTGAAGTTCCGATCTCATTTGGCAACATTTTTGCAGCCTGATATATGTTACTTTTACCACGCCATATATGAGTTGAAGATTTCCAATATATTTTAGACAGCTTACTGAAAATATTGTTACAGTGTTCAAATAAGGCACAAAATTCGTTAAGTGATAATTTACTTAGAAAATATTCCTCACTAGCCATCACCAACAAACCTCTATTCTCTGTGTTTATATTTAACTTTGGCCTTGATCAAATATTAAATTTTAGAAACATTTATTCGAGAAGTGTTATGGTACCTTGAACAGACAACTGTCAGGAAGTGCATGTTATTGAACAGTTTATTGAATATTAGTCACCTCAGACTATTTCATTGTTGCGGACTAGTTGCGTGTTTGGGGACTCGGTTAACGTGCAATGAGCACGCCGGCCTCCCACCACGGCGATCCAGACTCCATTGTTCTGCGGATCCGCAAAATTTGGCATGTTGGAGACGCGGTGGACGTTGTCTATTACCTTTGTGTTTTCTAAGGGTTCTCCAATCTCCTGTCGCTGCATACCGTGGCCTTGCCATGCCAGTCTCGTTCTATTTCATACTTTCTTCAAGTTGGGAGGGAACGATATTAGTGCCTTGTCGGCTGGCGCAGCAGACTTAGGTTGTGTCATCTTCTTCTCATCACATCAATTGCGACATTGCTTGAAGACTTGGGCATCATGAGCAATGCATTAGAGGACGTTTATAACCGAATATAACATTTATGTAGTAACCTCAGCTCTCACTCACAAAACTACGTCTTCTGGAATTTCGATTCACTATTCTTAGGATAATTCTTTAATCCAGTCAATGAAAACTTGTGACATGTCTGCCCTGCTCAATTTTGGTCGATAACTATTTCTAAAGGAACCTCGTATAACATTACCACATATAAGCAGATCATTATTCAAAGCAGATATTTTCGTGCAGAGAAGCTTATTATCGTGAACATAATTCAGAAATAGAACCATAAATATGCACATACTCATGCATTTGTAATTTTTTTTAATTCTTATATTGCTGCATCTACCAGTTTCCCATAAACGACAACGACCACTCTGTTCTTGGTCATCGCCACACACCTATTACATAATACATAAAATGCAATTAATTATTTTAATGCTTAAGTAAAACCCAACCACGGACATGATCTGCTAAATTCTGTTGTAAACCAACACGTTAAACAATAAACAATGATTTATTCTGTACATGTCATATTATTAAGATGACACTTAATTTTACAATTGTNCAACACGTTAAACAATAAACAATGATTTATTCTGTACATGTCATATTATTAAGATGACACTTAATTTTACAATTGTGAACAGCTTTACATGTTCCGTTTTACCACACAAAGGTAACGCCAGGGAATCAACGTGAAACGAAGTAGAGTAGGAGAATCGCTAAAATTGTATATATCTGTAAATTAAATCTATTTTAATATACGAATGGAATGATGAAGTCTTAAAAAATTTGCACAGATCAAACAATGATTCAGCATAAAATATTTGACGTAACGTTATTTATACAACGTGGACAATAATTAATGTGCCAAACCCCAAGAGGTGATTTCTTGTGGAAAATAAGGACATCAGCATGTGGTTAATATTAATGGAGGTAAGCAGTGTTGAAAAGGGAATATTGAAATTTTAAAAATGTGAATATTGCAGGAAGTACTTGAGATGGAGCGATCAAAATCTGAATGGTGTTACATAAATCGTAGATAGTAAATTTGTGTACATTTGGATGGTCAAATCATCCCCTTTCATTGCGTAAATATGGGAAGTCACGCTCTTTTCGAAGGGAACTTTGGGAAACTAGGCGGTAAAGAAAACCTCGAAGCACATTTTTACCCATCATGGAACAATGGAGACAAAAGATCATCTTGTCCGAACTCGCTCCGGTGAAATGTTTCCGAGAAAACTCCACTCAATATTGCGAAGTTGCGGTGTAGCCCTGCGGTGGTAGGCAACATGTAAGTTGGAGAAGAATACAGGTGTGGGTGTACTCAGTGTTTGCGTGGCACGTCAGTATGAGCCTGCAGCTGGTGGTGGAAGCATGGAACGTTTTACGTGAGCGGAGTTAGCCAATATTCACCTCGTGTACGGAGCAACCAGCACGAATGTAATGCAAGCTGTGTAGCTGTACCGGCTGCTCCACCCAGCGTGACGTCAACACTCCCGTGCGACATTTGTATGGCTCCACCAGATATNCAACACGTTAAACAATAAACAATGATTTATTCTGTACATGTCATATTATTAAGATGACACTTAATTTTACAATTGCGAACAGCTTTACATGTTCCGTTTTACCACACAAAGGTAACGCCAGGGAATCAACGTGAAACGAAGTAGAGTAGGAGAATCGCTAAAATTGTATATATCTGTAAATTAAATCAATTTTAATATACGAATGGAATGAGGAAGTCTTACAAAATTTGCACAGATCAAACAATGATTCAGCATAAAATATTTGACGTAACGTTATTTATACAACGTGGACAATAATTAATGTGCCAAACCCCAAGAGGTGATTTCTTGTGGAAAATAAGGACATCAGCATGTGGTTAATATTAATGGAGGTAAGCAGTGTTGAAAATAGAATATTGAAATTTTAAAAATGTAAATATTGCAGGAAGTACTTCAGATGGAGCGATCAAAATCTGAATGGTGTTACATAAATCGTAGATAGTAAATTTGTGTACATTTGGATGGTCAAATCATCCCCTTTCATTGCGTAAATATGGGAAGTCACGCTCTTTTCGAAGGGAACTTTGGGAAACTAGGCGGTAAAGAAAACCTCGAAGCACATTTTTACCCATCATGGAACAATGGAGACAAAAGATCATCTTGTCCGAACTCGCTCCGGTGAAATGTTTCCGAGAAAACTCCACTCAATATTGCGAAGTTGCGGTGTAGCCCTGCGGTGGTAGGCAACATGTAAGTTGGAGAAGAATACAGGTGTGGGTGTACTCAGTGTTTGCGTGGCAAGTCAGTATGAGCCTGCAGCTGGTTGTGGAAGCATGGAACGTTTTACGTGAGCGGAGTTAGCCAATATTCACCTCGTGTACGGAGCAACCAGCACGAATGTAATGCAAGCAGTGTAGCTGTACCGGCTGCTCCACCCAGCGTGACGTCAACACTCCCGTGCGACATTTGTATGGCTCCACCAGATATNGTGTAGCTGTACCGGCTGCTCCACCCAGCGTGACGTCAACACTCCCGTGCGACATTTGTATGGCTCCACCAGATATTACGGGATGAAGGCTCAACGATAATGACGAGACCGAATGCTGGAGCACCACGGACAAGGCGAATGACGAGAATTTGCTTCGCCGTGTGCGGCAGGAACCATCTGTTAGCTCACGGGCTGTGGGCCGCGGTGTAGATGTTGGCCATTCAACGATTCTGCGAGTTCTGCACGAGAACCGTATGCCCCCCTACCACGCAAGGAAGGACCAGGTTCTTAGCGAACGTGATAACGTGCCACGTGTAACATTATGCGAATTGTTCCTTCAAGCAAACAATGCGCCTCCGCACTTCACACCGAATGTGCNAACGTGCCACGTGTAACATTATGCGAATTGTTCCTTCAAGCAAACAATGCGCCTCCGCACTTCACACCGAATGTGATCTTAACTGAAGAGACCCATTTCACCAGAGATGGAATCTTCAACAGGAGGAACAGACACGTCTCGTTGCACACTACTACTAACCACACGCACGCCATGTGCAACCAAGTGCGCTACAGTGTTAATATGTGGGACGANAACGTGCCACGTGTAACATTATGCGAATTGTTCCTTCAAGCAAACAATGCGCCTCCGCACTTCACACCGAATGTGCTCTTAACTGAAGAGATCCATTTCACCAGAGATGGAATCTTCAATAGGAGGAACAGACACGTCTCGTTGCACACTACTACTAACCACACGCACGCCATGTGCAACCAAGTGCGCTACAGTGTTAATATGTGGGACGACATTGTGAACAATCATTTGTTGGGGAATTATTTGCTGCCGACCACTCAGCTTGCTGCCGAAATTCAACACAGATCTAGGATTGAGAGCTATAAATAAAACAACATAACAATAAAATGAGATAAATATTTCAAGGTAAAAACATAAAAAAAGTTGTCCAAAACTATTGCAGAAAATGTAGTATCAACGGCTGTATATGAATATGTATTGGAAGACATCCATTCCGAAAAATTTTGCACTTAACAGATAATAAATGAATGCTCTAAGTTAAATATAAAACTGACTGGATGTAAAACATAATCAAAACTCTGACATAT
The DNA here is from genome assembly GCA_002778355.1 of Clitarchus hookeri. Lineage (NCBI taxonomy): Eukaryota > Metazoa > Arthropoda > Insecta > Phasmatodea > Phasmatidae > Clitarchus > Clitarchus hookeri. Next base: position 799,307 of record NQII01001306.1, read on the forward strand.
TTATGACAATCCAGCTCCACTCTGTACAAATAAAAAGTCAGTTTTAATGTATGTATGTACACTGGAGAGCCAAAAAACTCGTATAGCCGTGAGTATGCAAATAACAGAGGCATGGAACCAACCAGAGTAACACGATACGGTCGGCACCGCCTATATAAGACAACAAGCGTCTGGCATAGTTGCTAGATCGGTTACTGCTGCTACAATGGCAGGTTATCAAGATTTAAGTGAGTTTGAAAGTGGTATTATAGTCGGCGCACGAGAAATGGGGCATAGCATCTCCGAAGTAGGGATAAAATTTGGGTTTTCGCGGAATGAACATTTCACGAGTGTACCGTGTATATCGGGAATCCGGTAAAACATCACATCTTCGATATCGCTGGGGCTGGAAAAAGATCGTGAACGAACAGGACAAACGACGACTGAAAAGAATCATTAAACATGACAGACGTGCAATTCCTTTCTAAAATTGGCGCAGATTTCAATGCTGGGGAATCAACAAGTGCCAGCGTGCGAACTATTAAAAGGACCATCATTGATATGGGCTTTCGGAGCCGAAGTCCCACTCGTTTACTGTTGTTGACTGCACGACACAAAGTTTTACGCCTCACCTGGGCCCGCCAACACCGCCATTGCACTGTTGATGACTGGAAACATTTTGCCTGGTCTGACGAGTCTCGTTTCCAATTGTATCGGGCGAATGGACGTGTACGGGTATGGAGACATCCACATGCATACATGGACCCTACATTTCTACAGGGGACTGTTCAAGCTGGTGGAGGCTCTGTCATGGTATGGAGCGTGTGCAGTTGGCGTGAAATGAAACTCCTGATACCTCTAGATACGACTCTGACGGGTGACAGGTACGTAAGCATCATGTCCAATCACCTGCACCCATTTANTACATTTCTACAGGGGACTGTTCAAGCTGGTGGAGGCTCTGTCATGGTATGGAGCGTGTGCAGTTGGCGTGAAATGGAACTCCTGATACGTCTAGATACGACTCTGACGGGTGACAGGTACGTAAGCATCATGTCCAATCACCAGCACCCATTCATGTCCATTGTGCATTCCGACGGACGTGGACAATTCCAGCAGGACACGTCGAGAGTTGCTACCGAATGGCTCCAGGAACAGTCTTCTGACTTTAGACACTTCCATTGATTACCTAAATTACCAGACATGAACATTATTGATAATATCTAGGATGTCTTGCAACGTGCTGTTCAGAATAAATCTCCACCGCCTCGCACTCCTATGGATTTGTGGACTGCCCTGCAGGATTCATGGTGTGAATTGCCGCCAGCATACTTTCAGACATTAGTCGAGTCCATGCCACGTCGTCTTGCGGCGTTTCTGTGTGCTCGTGGGTCCCTCCACGATATTAGGCAGGTGTACCAGCTTTTTGGCTCTTCGGTGTATGTATGTATGTCGTTATATGCTTTTGAAATTTCGACACCGTTCGACGAATCTGGACTTAGTTTAACAAAGATACCTTTCAGTACCCAACTTAAAAACTTGCTTTGGCCAATATCAGCCCCAGCCTCCCCATTTGAGCTAGACCATCCTCCGACCAAAAATAAAATGTTGTGTGTGCCTCATTCACGATTTCCATCCATTACTGACGCTAAATTAAGTGATCCAGTAAATGCTGCCCTTTAGAGGTATGTGAACTGTTCCCGTTTCTTTCTCAATTTGTTCTACTCTTTGAAATATTTCGTGATTTTGAGTTTACAAAGTCGTCATGTGCTCTTTTTGTGCGCTAGGGAATTTCTTCGTATACAATGTCCGTAATTATGCAAACGGAATTCAACAAATGTTTGCTACTGCCGCTACAAACTTCCTCATAATGTATCACCCCATTTAAGCACAGAAAATTTAATTGGCTTTATCATACTTAAACATAATGATAGTTTTATGGGGATGCTACCAATTTTCTTTGTCATCATTACAATGTTGTATCTTATACTGTTGTTGATTTGTCTCCTAACTGATTCATTAAATATGATATGACAAGCAGTTAAATTCACTAAGGCAGAGCAGATTCATTAGAGGTGAGGTCATTTAATTGAGGAATAAAGTTTTCTTTGTTTTTTTTTTAATTATGCTTATCTAAACTAAGGACTTAATAGTTACGCCATCATTTGGAATCGAAATTCAGCTATTCCAAATAATACTTTAATCTTCACTGATGGATGTGTGTGTCACCTTCCAGGTATTCCGGTGAGAACAATCTTGCAGCATAATACTCATTTCTTTATATAGACTGCAAATATAATATTGTTAAAGAGAGCCAATTAGTAATCGCATGCTTGCTGCTGGAGCCCAGTTTCGGTAATGGTTAGGTTACCTGTTTTTAAAGAGGAGATAGCAATTAATGCTGTGATAAAAAAATTATTAGCCGCTTTCTGATACTATGGCTTTAACGCAATGTCAGTTATATTTAGTGTGGTATTACTACTTACAGAAAAGTCTACATTTGTAGATTATTTAAACACAAAATGATACCCAGGCAACGTCGTGTAGTTCAGCTAGTTATAAAGAAACTGCAAAATTTCAGAGAGTGTATATTCATGTTTTGATGCTTAAATTGGTGTGATCTATTTTAAGAATAATACTGTCAGTTGTCTGTTTTGATAAAGCCTGTGAGACCGGAACACGGTGGGCACGACGGGTATTTGCTTCGTCGAAATCTTTCTCCATTAGTCATACGGCAGGCACAGCTACTTTTAGAGTGGGGCTGTTTTTTAGTGCTTCACCCAGTTTCCAAAGGAGCAGCGCGTTCAGTGTGTATGCTCTAACCGTACGTAAATTACATTTCGCAATTATTGTTCTTAACGAGTAGTAGTAATAGACTCGAGAGATCACACAGGTCGTTGATTACTAATCTTTCTATTGACAGATTTAAGGTAAAAACTGAATTTTGTGACCAATCAATATATGAACTGTCACGGGTGATGGGGGGGATGAGGTTAAATTGTGGGAATGAAGCAGGTAAAAAAGTCTGAGTGATTTATATTTCCGACAAACTTCCTTGTATCTTCGTTGGGTGTTTAAAAAACAAAACGCACCATCACGCACAGTGTCATAATTAATATTTAGTTACAGATATGTGACTACTTGAAAGCGCAGTTCAGATGTTCTAACGATATGAACTCACAAATTCATAATGTAAANAGTTACAGATATGTGACTACTTGAAAGCGCAGTTCAGATGTTCTAACGATATGAACTCACAAATTCATAATGTAAACCGAAGTTTAAGTGACTAACAATAAATTAGGCAAAATTTAATTTCTGAAAACAATCTTTGCACGTAACTACTTGTATGTCAATGGGCAGTACAATGTGATGTCGGCAGTTGGGTTACAAGATAATGTGTACACTGTGTCGCACTTTTTGCCTTTCATTATCGTTCTATTATCGGCCATTGCGTTTTAATATAACCCACAGAATGCCTTAACCTCTTTCAATGGCACAATTTACATTAACAGTGGTGAGACTGGTATTATCAACCCTCCAATTAGATGACAAGTGACCAGGCCCATAGAAATGTTAATTTTACTTATTGTGGAAGAATTCGCAATGTGCATACAAGTAGATATTAAGCAGGGCTTTCAAAAGTTTCTCAGTTAATCGTGAATAGCTTTAAGTTTAGTATAACAGTAATTATATATATTTTTCCAAAGCAGTAACAAATGTTATTCCTTTCCCTTCAGTGGTCAGACAACTAAAAAAAATTTCTGAATGTACATTGAATATGGATGGAGCGTGCACCTTTACCTTTAAGTGTTAGTGTGTATGACGTATAGCGNAATTTCTGAATGTACATTGAATATGGATGGAGCGTGCACCTTTACCTTTAAGTGTTAGTGTGTATGACGTATAGCGCCGTGTAATTAGCAACTGTACTAACGGCGAGGACTAGCTTCACCCACATTGCTGGCACCCAGTGTACGGGTCTAAAGGCGTGCCAGCGTTGGGAATAGTATTAGTGCTGTTTACTGAAGGCGTGTGTTATGTTTGCCACCAGCACCAGCTCAGTGGAGCAGTGTACTGACGGAGTGCNATTTCTGAATGTACATTGAATATGGATGGAGCGTGCACCTTTACCTTTAAGTGTTAGTGTGTATGACGTATAGCGTCGTGTAATGAGCAACTGTACTAACGGCGAGGACTAGCTTCACCCACATTGCTGGCACCCAGTGTACGGGTCTAAAGGCGTGCCAGCGTTGGGAATAGTAGTAGTGCTGTTTACTGAAGGCGTGTGTTATGTTTGCCACCAGCACCAGCTCAGTGGAGCAGTGTACTGACGGAGTGCNTAGTGCTGTTTACTGAAGGCGTGTGTTATGTTTGCCACCAGCACCAGCTCAGTGGAGCAGTGTACTGACGGAGTGCATTGTTTTGCTCCTCGCAGTTCCACCCATGCTGTGGATACCACACCAGCTGGTGGGCGCGCCTCTGGGCTACAGCGTCATGCTGGAGTGCTTCACAGAGGCGCACCCCACGTCGCTGAACTACTGGACGCGGGAGGACGGCCACATGATACACGACAGCCGCAAGTACCGGTCCGAGAACACAGTCGGCTCACCGTCCTACAAGACGCACATGAAGCTGAGCATCGTCAACATCCGGGAGAACGACTACGGCACCTACAAGTGCGTCGCCAAGAACCCCAGGGGCGAGACGGACGGCACCATAAGACTTTATAGTAAGTACTGGCCATTTTGTTTCCGTCGCTACTTGTTTCACACGTTTTGTAACTTAAGTGGTTTGCCGAGTGTGTGTATCAATTCTCTTTTCACTATACGACATCAATATTAATTTAATTTTAACAGTTTTCATGAACCACCGATAGTTTATTAGAGCTGGGCCCTTTGAGAAGCCAAGTCAAAATCTTATAAAAAAATTATGGAAATGATCTAACAAATNTAGTTTATTAGAGCTGGGCCCTTTGAGAAGCCAAGTCAAAATCTTATAAAAAAATTATGGAAATGATCTAACAAATAAACTAGCGCCCGTAGCTTATGTATATGAAACTTTACAAAGCTCATCTTGCAGCCAAATTTCAGAACACAGCTAGGCTTGAGAGCTTTAAAATAAAATAAACTATCTTGAAAATGAGAAAGATATTTCAAGCCCATAACGTAAGTGGTTTCCCGAAACTATTGCGGAAAATCAAGAATCAACGGCTGCATATGAATATGAAATGTAAGTCACCTATCCCGAAAATGTTATCTTAACAATTAATCAATGCTCTACGTTAAATATAAAACTGTCTGGATATAAAATACAATCAAATCTCTGGTCTGTTTATTACAATCGGAACCTTATAAATTGAAAAGAAATGCTTCATAAAATTATGTCACCGAAGTGCACTTCTCTGTGAATCTTAAGAGCAAATGGGCCTGAGAAAATCTTTTTTCGCGTTCGAGGCACAGCATGACAAGTGACAATAACAGATGTACGCAGCGCCATTGCGTATACGCAAAATGCGCTGAGTCAGTTTGCAGTGCTTCTGTCGTCACACTTTCCCATGCTGATAAGATCTGTAACAAAGGCACTTCACTACACGCGATGAAAGCCTACAGATATAATTACGACTGTACGGTCATACTTTGCTCATACTTATTTAGGAAACTACGCATTAAAATGCGATTTTTAACATTTTCAAGATTTTTTATTTGAATGCACTCAACGTAATAAAAACAAAACGGTATTGGCAAAGGTAACTGTTTTTTTTGTGGCAAAAAGTGAATTTTCCAGAATATTTATTTGCTGAGAAATGCGCAACCTTAATATTGCTAACTGTTTAAGTCCTCTAAAGTTTTGAATTTCCTATGCGTGTCTTATTAACTGTCAACGCCGTGCTACGTAGAATTCATAATTTTGCGTTAAAGTTATTTTTCAGAAAGACACATTGTAAAATATGCTATTAAGATTGCCATTGTTTGATTTAATGGTCAGTTCTTTCATTCACGCATATTTTATGTCAAGTATTTATACGTAGGTAATTNATTGCCATTGTTTGATTTAATGGTCAGTTCTTTCATTCACGCATATTTTATGTCAAGTATTTATACGTAGGTAATTAATATGGGTGCCGATCAAAAAGTAGAAGCAGTTGTTCTATAAATGCTTTATTTTCAGTGATGATGAACGAATGCACATTTATATTTAAAACACAGAGTCCCTGGAGAGCTATGAACTTGTTGCACCATTTACAGCGCTTCTCCTCTCCTTCCGAAAAGAAGAGTAGTGGTTGCTCCAGAAGCCACATCCGCACCGCTTGCTGAACCTCATCATACGAGCCAAACCTGCCACTAATTCAACATAGGGATTCTGCAGTCTTCCTTGATCAAAGCAGCCGCCATTTTGATGTGATCTTTCTTGCGCGATGTCGATGGTAAAACCGAATTGGCTTCCAACATTAATACTTGTTCTTTTCGTTTCACTCACAAACCTTCCCTAGATTCACGATGCGCGCTCCATACTGCGTCGACATGCGGCGATGGATTCCCCTGTGTCCATAGAAAGCGCACTGTGGCGCGTTGTTTCAACAGTCCGCTCAGCAGAAATTTTTATTTGTCTCTGCTCGCAATATATTATGACGTCGTGCAGGGACAAAGAGCCGGTGAGCGACTGTAGAGGTTACGATCGCTGAGTGGAGCATCCGTACGTCTGACCTAGGTGCTTCCTGCCATTAGAATGAACGGTGGAACAATACGCACCACCAGCTACTCGCCATATCATATGCACGTGGTGTCTTACCACAGCGCTTCCATGTTTTGCTATCGCGTATTCGCAACATGGCTTTACATTTTGAATCACCTTCGTAATAACATTAAAAATATTGACAGTATATTTATTAGACATTTTTAACATTCTTTACTGGATTTGTTGGTCACTCATTCCTAAGTCACATGAAATCCATAGGACAAATATATACTGTATAATAGAGATAATTTTGGCAATATTGTAAGATGGGTGACCCATTCTAAATATAACAAAGGATCTGTTCTTGCTCCATTGCAAATAAAAATACAGTCTCATTAGGAAGTAATCAGTAATTTATTATGCTAGTATAAAACATGATAAAAACATTAATATTGCTAACGTTTAGAAGATTAGAATATTTTATGTAGCTACTTTGATACAAATGTTGCGCATTACGTCAAGAGGAAAATATTTTTTCGTTCCATATCCTACATAAAATCTGAGTGACTGGCCAGGATGTTCTACATTAGAAAATTGTTGACGTTAAGGGAAAGTAGATGGGGAGGCTGCTGAGAACTTGTGCTGTAGGCCTAATGAACCTGATATTTGCCGGCTGTGACCGATTTTGAAACAAAGTTGAACCCAAACGTTTTACAACATTTTGGAAAATTCTACTAACATGAGTCTAAAAAAATATTGCAAAAATTAAAAAATTAGTTAAAATATTCTTAAATTTAAAAATGAAAGAATAACTAGTATAACTGCCAAAAAATAAAAACTCAAATATCTTTTAAAATTTAATAATAGGAAAAAGCATTTTTAAAAATACATTAATTTTTTTTAGAATGTTTAGGAGGTCCGAGGTTGACTTCCGATTAATGCACTATTTACATACCTTTGTGTGGTCTCGCACCTGACGAAATAACTTAAAAGTACGATGACCGAAAGGCTTATACATAACTATAAAACTGCTAGTTTTCAATCACTCTTCTCTATCTCTTTCTCTCTCTCTTTCTCTTACTTCCCTGGCCATTTCTGAAACTGGCTGCCAGTGTGCACTGATTCCATTTGTTTCCAGCATCGAATACCAGACAGTGACCATGTTGACTTTTTCCGACCCTGATGAAAAGAGTGCGCTGGCGTCATATTTTCCACCTAAAATAGAGTTCTGGCGCAATGTATTTTAAATGGGACCATATGAGGCGTGTGAGCCTCCAACTTTGGGCAGACTCGATAGTGCTAGACGCTCTCGAAGGTGGTAAGCTATAATTATTGCCAATCCTACAAGAATAAACACTTTCTGTAACCCGGAAGAAATGCTCGTTTTATACGCATATCATATGCTTAATAAAATACGTGAGTTTATTCTCACATTTCAAAAATTCCGTTTTCATTCAGCAATGCACCTAAGTAGAATGAAAACGTGGAGTTCTGGAAACGGACTAGGGTAGAGGGATTGACTGTTCATACTCTGTAATTCCGGTCGCCCGGCGGCCATATTGTCCGCAATATTGGATGTTGGTGAGTTTAACCGTGACATTTGACCACGACCCGTTAACATTTGACCTTGAAAACCCAAAAAATCCAATAATTTCATATATATTTTTAAAAATTTTGTGTTAATAATTGTGAAAAAATTGCTATTAAAATTTATTATTAAAATTATTACAAAATGTATTATTAAAAATATTATTTAAAAATTCTTAAAGAGTTATTAATTGGAGCATTATTTAAAAAATTTACATTTTTGGAGGTTTCCCCAACACCATGTCCAGCAGACGACTGATCCCCTTCCAGTTAATCACATTGTCTTAATGTTCCCCTCCCCACTCCTCACATTTACTCATTCTATGTTATGCAGCCATCTTGGTATTTCGTTAGTTATATGTTTATACATTGCCGGAGGACGCCATATTGGGTTTTATATGTTTACTTTAACAATATCTAGGTGGCACTAATGTATTAATAATCGATATCGCCACCAGGCAAGCTCTCACTTTAACCAACAGGTGGCAGCCATATTTGTTTATGTTTTTTAAGTATTAGGTGCTGTTGGCACCCTCCATACTGGATTATATTTTCAACACATAAGTGGCGTTAATTTCTCGATTATGCTATCTTCTACCGGCCTGTACCGAATAGTAACAAGGAACATTCCCATCAAGTACATAAACTATAATATTTTATTCTTTTCTTTTATTTTTTAACATAAGTATTTTTATTTTGAATTATTTTCTAAATAAAGTGGGGATATTTTAAAACAAATAAAACATGGCATATTAAAAAAAACTAATTTTATTTAGTAATATAAAACTGAGAAAAAAAAGCACACCAGTTTATTAATTGCAATTTTCTGTGTTCACTGCTCGATGTCCGCATCGTCGACTCAGGAATTAAAGCCGGCTGGGAAACCCCACCACTTGACATACAACCGTCTATTATGTCGTTTCAGCTNTCGTCGACTCAGGAATTAAAGCCGGCTGGGAAACCCCACCACTTGACATACAACCGTCTATTATGTCGTTTCAGCTCTTTCTCGAACCTTGAGCTGATGATGCTCGAAGACGAATAAATAGTTCTAGTGTGTGGACAGTTTACGTATATATTCTCAGCCGCACCTTCGATAGTCTTTTGGTGGTTTTATCTCGGCAATTGTACGATACAAGCAGGTCGTGAAGTATCAGGCAGAATTCATACATGTTTGCAGGGATATTTTCTTTTATCGTGAATTCTATCCTACAATCGATTACATTGGAGGTAATACTCTCGTCATGTTTACTCACATCAAATACTATGAGCGGGGCCAAACTCTTGAAAGTATCAAGGAATNTCGTCGACTCAGGAATTAAAGCCGGCTGGGAAACCCCACCACTTGACATACAACCGTCTATTATGTCGTTTCAGCACTTTCTCGAACCTTGAGCTGATGATGCTCGAAGACGAATAAACAGTTCTAGTGTGTGGACAGTTTACGTATATATTCTCAGTCGCACCTTCGATAGTCTTTTGGTGGTTTTATCTCGGCAATTGTACGATACAAGCAGGTCGTGAAGTATCAGGCAGAATTCATACATGTTTGCAGGGATATTTTCTTTTATCGTGAAGGCTATCCTACAATCGATTACATCGGAGGTAATACTCTCGTCATGTTTACTCACATCAAATACTATGAGCGGGGCCAAACTCTTGAAAGTATCAAGGAATTAAGCATATATTTTATATGCCAGCAGGCACTGGTACTTTTCAAACTTAATGTACATGTCAATGTAAGGATGACTTTTGCTATTCAAAAATATTTTCACTTTATCTATTTTATATGTATCGATCTGCGAACGGCCCACTGTCACATTGTGCTGTCTTCTGTTCTGTAGCCCAACGATGATGTATCACAGTTTCTCTAGAAGCAAAGCTGGACTTCACCATCCTGTTGATGCGCTGGCTTGCTGGAAATCCATGGCATGTGTCAGACTCTACGACCTGAAAACCACATCGATGATTTTGCCATCTTCCACATTCTCTAGCATCTTAATGCGTTCGGCAGTGCTCAACTGCGCATGAGGCAGCATCCAATCTAAGGACTGTCGTTTCAGTTCCACTGTCTGCAGATTTTCTTCCGTACCCACGATGTCCACATGCACATTTGCTAGGAGCAGTACCAGTTACTGCTTGTTCCCTATTTGAATTGAAGATAACTCGTATGTAAACTTCGGCAAATCTCAATAGCGTAGAGAGCGGAATGCACACTCCGATCTTGCCTACACTGTGTATAGGAACACTGCAGACATCTTCGACTCCCCAGCCTGCTATCTTGGCCACAGACAGCTCATTCAGCATGAGCTAAAGAAATTTTTTACCGTCGAGGTTATGCCCATATCTCGCGACTGGTCTACCTCAACACCGTTTATAAAATACGTAATGCGGTCGATTAGTTGAAGAATTCCATTGCTCATTATTTTCGTCGATGCTGGATTGGTTTCATCTTCTTTCGACAGAGTCCCCCTAATTCGTAGGGAAGACTGGCGATGAAGAGAACTTATGAATTTGAAGCCGAGACTGCAGAGGAAAATTTTGCTAGCACATGTTAACTCCTTCGAAACCTGCAGTGTACTGATTGCAGGTTTTGCAAGTCACTTTATTTTATTGCTTCTGGTCGTTGTAAAGTTTTTTTTCCATCTTCTTAAATGCAGGTATATGGTGATTTATTCGTTCGGAAGTTCACCACCTCTCTGTGTTTGTCGATGACGGTCACGACCACCTCGTGTGCTCTCTTCGCGACGACCAGAACGTATATAATGCATTGCAGTGCTACGAACAGTTTAAAATCTGGAGGGACCATAGGATAAAATTCGTGCAGTGTATTGCTCGGCCTACCACTGACGTATGTGCCACTCGCTAAACTGCAGTTTTTTCGTATTGCATTGACTGGCAAGATGTGGATGGGCCACGACGACTCGTGTGTTTTGCTTGCTTCGTGCATGCGTGGCTCTAACCCCAGCATCGATCGGATAGTATCCGGTTTCGTAAAGTCAATATTTTCGCTGCATCTGATAACTCTCTTCAGAATATTGGGTTTTCCTCATAGTTACAGTTCTTTGTCGGGGGACAGCGAATCTTCAACGTACCTAGCAATGTCGTCTATTTCATGAGAGCCTATGGGCAGTGACACCTCATGGGAAACTTGACCACTTTTTACGAGGTACAGCTTGTAGTTGTTTTCATCTATGTTCGGTATCGCATTGTAGGTTTGAAAATCGACAAGGCTTATGTGACNTGGTACTTTTCAAACTTAATGTACATGTCAATGTAAGGATGACTTTTGCTATTCAAAAATATTTTCACTTTATCTATTTTATATGTATCGATCTGCGAACGGCCCACTGTCACATTGTGCTGTCTTCTGTTCTGTAGCCCAACGATGATGTATCACAGTTTCTCTAGAAGCAAAGCTGGACTTCACCATCCTGTTGATGCGCTGGCTTGCTGGAAATCCATGGTATGTGTCAGACTCTACGACCTGAAAACCACATCGATAATTTTGCCATCTTCCACATTCTCTAGCATCTTAATGCGTTCGGCAGTGCTCAACTGCGCATGAGGCAGCATCCAATCTATGGACTGTCGTTTCAGTTCCACTGTCTTCAGATTTTCTTCCGTACCCACGATGTCCACATGCACATTTGCTAGGAGCAGTACCAGTTACTGCTTGTTCCTTATTTGAATTGAAGATAATTCGTATGTAAAATTCGGCAAATCTCAATAGCGTAGAGAGCGGAATGCACACTCCGATCTTGCCTCCACTGTGTATAGGAACACTGCAGACATCTTCGACTCCCCAGCCTGCTATCTTGGCCACAGACAGCTCATTCAGCATGAGCTAAAGAAATTTTTTACCGTCGAGGTTATGCCCATATCACGCGACTGGTCTACCTCGACACCGTTTATAAAATACGTAATGCGGTCGATTAGTTGAAGAATTCCATTGCTCATTATTTTCGTCGATGCTGGATTGGTTTCATCTTCTTTCGACAGAGTCCCCCTAATTCGTAGGGAAGACTGGCGATGAAGAGAACTGATATGTTGGTGTTAAACTCCTATACGAACTTCTAATGGTAGTGTGTATTGTCCAATCAGGAAATGGAGTTCATGGAGTTCCACCTTCGTTACGCTGTCTTCAAAAACGACCGGTTCTTCGATGTTTAGGTAATCTTCTATGACATTTGAATTTGAAGCCGAGAATGCAGAGGAAAATTTTGCTAGCACATGTTAACTCCTTGGAAACCTGCAGTGTACTGATTGCAGGTTTTGCAAGTCACTTTATTTTATTGCTTCTGGTCGCTGTAAAGTTTTTTTCCATCTTCTTATATGCAGGTTTATGGTGATTTATTCGTTCGGAAGTTCACCACCTCTCTGTGTTTGTCGACGACGGTCACGACCACCTCGTGTGCTCTCTTCGCGACGACGAGAACGTATATAATGCATTGCAGTGCTACGAACAGTTTAAAATCTGGAGGGACCATAGGATAAAATTCGTGCAGTGTATTGCTCGGCCTACCACTGACGTATGTGCCACTCGCTAAACTGCAGTTTTTTTTCGTATTGCATTGACTGGCAAGATGTGAATGGGCCACGATGACTCGTGTGTGTTGCTTGCTTCGTGCATGCGTGGCTCTAACCCCAGCATCGATCCGATAGTATCCGGTTTCGTAAAGTCAATATTTTCGCTGCATCTGATAACTCTCTTCAGAGTATTGGGTTTTCCTCATAGTTACAGTTCTTTGTCGGGGGACAGCGAATCTTCAACGTACCTAGCAATGTCGTCTATTTCATGAGAGCCTATGGGCAGTGACACCTCATGGGAAACTTGACCACTTTTTACAAGGTACAGCTTGTAGTTGTTTTCATCTATGTTCGGTATCGCATTGTAGGTTTGAAAATCGACAAGGCTTATGTGACATTCCCCTCCAGGTCGAGTGGCGGAAAGTGTACCACATTCAGCTCGGAGCAACGACCAATCAAGGTTAGTAGTATCGGCACGACAGACGGTTTCCTCAGGATGTATAGCCATTTAATACAATTAATTGTACGAACGAACCAGGAAGCTAATACACAAATGTCCACAGTTCCACGTGATGGACATCTGTTCCATATCGCAGTCGTACGTCAGCTTCGTTCCTTTTAGGTACTGTAGCTGTATCGGGCGGAAGACACAAATTCCCAAAACTGGAATAATAGTCTGCATGTTTGTTCCATTTTACGTAAACTACCCAGTGCGTACCAGGCCAGGCTGCTGTGTACAGATTTATTATGGCACATTCATTTCTTTTGGGTTTAGGGGGAAAAGCATTTCTCATTAACACTCCTCTGAAATATGGTATTTCCAATTAGCGCGCAAACGGTTCCAAATCCACATTCGTGAACAGTCGTTTCGGTAGGGATTTCATTATCACCTCTTCCTGCTGTNGCGCGCAAACGGTTCCAAATCCACATTCGTGAACAGTCGTTTCGGTAGGGATTTCATTATCACCTCTTCCTGCTGTGTCGCTTTAGCACATCTCCTCCTCCTAATGGATATGGTTTTAGCTAGAGACCTTGGCCATTGTTTTACCTATGGCAATAGCTACCATATTTTCACAATGTCTTTGGGCATCGGACAACAGCTTCCGTTCGTTCGATGCAGCGTTGGTGGCTCGGACGATAATACTCTTGGCTCGGATTATAACCCTGATGGCCCCGAGTGCATGCAAAAGCAATTANCGTTGGTGGCTCGGACGATAATACTCTTGGCTCGGATTATAACCCTGATGGCCCCGAGTGCATGCAAAAGCAATTAAAAAAATCCGCTGTTAGATTTTTTTTGGCTCATTTTAAGCTGTACCTTTATATTGCTCTTATCTCACATAACCATCTTCAACTTGGCCTTCGCCATGTTGGATATGTCCCAGGCGTCTATTTTATCTCCGAGTCCAGTGTCTGATACTTTTTTATTTCGTCGGTCATCTGTGCAAGTATATTCTCTGCCTGGTGTCGGGTTTTCAGATCCTTGTTTAGGGAGAAGGCAATATCTTGCTTCTTGCACACCTCATCCTGTTAATTTTTGCCTGTGTCACCACATTACCACCTTTTAGCTGGCTTGGTTCCCGGTCTGAAGAACTTGTATCCGGGAATGTGCAGCGTGAATGGTAGATCCGAATCGACGATCCCGCTTCCAGCTACGGTTTTACTTCTTCGAGACATCGCGGCGAACTGACCGAGATAAGTATAAATATGCCCCTTTCATACTTTATTATTATTCGGTTTCATTTAAGACTTGAAATAGTACAGATGTAAAATGCTAATGATGCATATTTTTGTCACATCTGCGGTAAAACATAAAGAGCTCTGTGCAGCGTGAATCGACATGAAATAACGACATGCAGAATTAAAAGTTAATGTGTGGCATTTCAGTGCAATCTCTGCCAGAGGTAGTTTACTCGGAAGGATATTTTGAAGAGACATTCTAAAACTTGTAGTACTGGTTCTCTACAATCACAGCATGCTCTATATTCAGCTCTGCACTCACCGTAATTAGCACAGCACACATCACAGTTAGCACAACATGCACCACACTCACTACAATTAGCAGCGCACGCACTGCAGTTGCACTGTAGTTAGCACAGCATGCACCACAGTTAGCACTGCACGCACCACAGTTAGCACCGCATGCACCTCAATCCACTCTGCACACACCATAGTTATGACCGTNCAGTTAGCACTGCACGCACCACAGTTAGCACCGCATGCACCTCAATCCACTCTGCACACACCATAGTTATGACCGTAGTTAGCACTGCATGCACAGCAGTTAGCACCATACATATTGCAGTTAGCACCATACGCACCGCAGGATAGTAGTGATAACATACGTATTATCAAGCAGGATGTTACTCTATCCATACACATTCATTCATGTTGAAGATGAAGATATTTCCCATGAATCATGACATGAAAGCCTATTTCCGAATACAGTGAGGTGTATCATCGCTGGACCATCAAATTGCGGGAAAAGATGCATCCTACTGAGCCTGCTGGGGGAAGAGAATGGTCTTTAGTTCGAGCACATGTACCTATATTAAAAATCGCACCAACAACCAAAATACCAACGACTGGCACGAGTAAGCCATGGATGGCGTGGCCTATTTCCCTTCCAGGGATAATGAAGCCATCGTGCATTCTAGCAAAGCAATGGCAAACTTCATATTTGTCATCGATGACATTGTCTGTAAGAAACAAAAGTGCATCCAGAAGAGGTTTAGCATGGGACGCCATGCGAAAGTGGATTTCGTATTCCTCGCCCAGACTTATCCGTGCATATTCAATCAGCTGCTTCGCGACAATGCAAATATGTTGGTGCTGTTTAGCATGGATTATATGAATTTGTGGCATGTTAAGGAAGATCATATAAATGCAGACATGACACAATCATATTTCAAGAGTCTGTGTGTGTCTTCTGGTGAAAAGAGAAATATGGATTTTTGACGATCATTAAGAACTCGCCCCTATATAATGGGAGGTACCGACGAAGATTCCATTAGTTCATCGCCGACCATCGGGAATGATTAGAGCATATAGTAATTCAGGCAAATTAGCCTCAAACTGCATCTTCACAAAGATGGAGATGAAAGTTGCCTCGTACCAAGAAACAAACGAACCTGCGATGCTGTTTGAAGACTAATTTGAAATGATAGCGAACCCGAACGATACGAGGATGCTGCTACTAAACATTTCGTCCTAAAAACTGGTTAAACCATCATCTCGGAATTGCACAGTATGTTGACCGAACAAAACACATTCTTTCGCAACTATCTCTCCGAGCTTGGGACGAAGATGGAGAGCGTGAAGACCGAGATTTTATCCAGATGGCAATGGACGAGCGCATAACAAGTGTTTGAATGAAAATTTCGACAGATTGAATGTGGCATCCATCGGAACAATGCATCAGATGTGGATTTGCCACACAAAAAAAAAGGTACGTAAGAGAGTATGCAAACCCAATGCTCTGGTTCGTCGCTCCCTACGATCGTACACATCTTGCAATAATGATACGACATATAGTGATACCGATAAATGGTTCCTAAGTAGTAGTGTGATTTAGGGCATACGAACACAGGTAAATGAAAGAGAGGAAGGGAGGAGGAATGCAAGAGCAGGAGGAATGCATTTGCAGGAGTAGGAATGCATTTGCAGGAGGTTGGCCATGTTGGCGGCCATGTTGGTAGCCATGTTGGTGGCCATGTTTGCAGTCAGTACATTCTAGAACATGCAATGACTTGGCGGCCATTTTTCCAGCCAGTAAATTAAAAAGGTTATGTAAGAACTTATGTAAAAACCTATGTAAAAATAGTCATTTAAGCCCTATGCTAACTTATAAGCATAGTTGGACGTAATTCCCGAACCGTTTATGATGTAGGCGCCAAATTCGTAACATAGGCATCACCCATGACGAAGAACAGAGTGATTGGGGCTGGCATACTTTAAGCCCTTTTATAAACATAGTTGGCCACTATTCCCGAACTGTTTAGGATATAGCCAAAACAAATTCATATCAGAGGCATCGATTGCAGCAACGATCAGGGTGGAAGGGCAATTATGCCATAAGCCCTCTTATAAGCTTAGTTGACCACCATTTTTCGGCACTGAAAATGCATAATTTTATAAATAAGAGGATAACTTTTAAACTTACAGACAAAAGTGTCTCGAGCAACCCTGTCTATGGATTCGTATTTTCAAAATAATTTGATTATAATATAACATGCATCAATTATAGAAAAACAAATTTTATAAATACAATTTATGTAATTAATGTAATATGTTTAATTTCACTTTTAAAATTTATATAAAAGATAATTCCGAGCAATGTGTCTGTCTGTGGATTCGTATTTCCAAGACGGATTTGCAGTATATGATGCCGCAACCATAGATTATGAAAAGCATAATTGTATAAATAAAAGTAATGTATTTAAATAAATGCATTTTTATTTAACTTTTAAATTTGTATATCGAGCAGCATGTCTATGAATTCGTATTTTCAAAGATAATTCTTATATTATGTCAGAACACGGCATCATGAGACAATGATCACCACTATTTATAAGCATAGAATTGTGTATGCGCATAAACCAAGTGCNTCAGAACACGGCATCATGAGACAATGATCACCACTATTTATAAGCATAGAATTGTGTATGCGCATAAACCAAGTGCTATATCTTTTCGGGCTCATGTTTTCGAGTCGAAAGCTAATGCGACATCATAAAATTTGATTATTCGCATGTATTCGATACCACATTGACTTTAGTAGGNTCAGAACACGGCATCATGAGACAATGATCACCACTATTTATAAGCATAGAATTGTGTATGCGCATAAACCAAGTGTTATATCTTTTCGGGCTCATGTTTTCAAGTCGAAAGCTAATGCGACATCATACAATTTGATTATTCGCATGTATTCGATACCACATTGACTTTAGTAGGCAGGGCGATGATATTTCTCAACTACGCACAGTGATTCCTAGTGCTAGGCATGGAACGTGAGTTGAGAGTTGAGTGCGTGCGGGAGTGAGTGAGAGAATGAATGAGTGAGAAGAGATTTGGACGACTCTTAACATCGAGGTCTTGAAAGACGAGGGTGAAACGAGGCGAGTATGGGGCAGCCCCGGAACGCAAGGGCAGGAAAACGGAAGATCCCGAGAAAACCCGCCGACCAGCGGTATCATCCGGTACCATCCCTACATGCGAAAATCTGGGGTGAACCGGCCGGGGATTGAACCCGGTTCACCTTGGTGGGAGGCGAGCAGTCTCAGCCACAGTGGCCCCTTATACATGGAAATAAAACACTATACTAATGCCACAGAAGCCCCATATGTAACTAGTTCACTGGCATATCCGAAAATATAATCTTAATAGTAAGTTTATCCGTTTAAAAGAATATATTATGACTTTTACACTTTAATATCCACGAATGTAAAATGAAAATAACGTATTCAAACAATCCTCTCACAAAATTTCGCCAAAATAATACGGATGGTGTNGCTTTTACACTTTAATATCCACGAATGTAAAATGAAAATAACGTATTCGAACAATCCTCTCGCAAAATTTCGCAAAAATAATACGGATGGTGTTCATAAAGTTTATACACAGTACAGAGCGTACACTTACGGGCTTTATTCATTTGGAAANATGTAACTAGTTCACTGGCATATCCGAAAATATAATCTTAATAGTAAGTTTATCCGTTTAAAAGAATATATTATGACTTTTACACTTTAATATCCACGAATGTAAAATGAAAATAACGTATTCAAACAATCCTCTCACAAAATTTCGCCAAAATAATACGGATGGTGTTCATAAAGTTTATACACAGTACAGAGCGTACACTTACGGGCTTTATTCATTTGGAAANAAAATAATACGGATGGTGTTCATAAAGTTTATACACAGTACAGAGCGTACACTTACGGGCTTTATTCATTTGGAAAATAAGAAGAAAACTCAGCGCGCTTTGCCCAGATAGTTTTTATAGTTTATTTCATATAAGAAGGCCACATTCTTACTCTCAGTGGGCAGCAAATTGATGTATTGAAAACAAACAACACGCCATTTACAAAATCCTGTATCAGCTGATGCACAAACGAACAAAAGTTAATATTACGTTGGCTATTCTGAGTGCACNCATTTACAAAATCCTGTATCAGCTGATGCACAAACGAACAAAAGTTAATATTACGTTGGCTATTCTGAGTGCACTACCGACACACATAAGCCAGCCGAAAATACGCGATAACAAAGAGTTCCAAGGTTTATTAATACATTTATTTTACGTTGTCATAAAACACTGGTTTTTAGTGTTAAAAACTAAACTTCGTGCTAAAGTAGAAATGTATAGGTGTTCAAAATTAAAGTCACATTAAAACGATCCATATCCAAATGAAACACAATTTAAAAAAACTTTTTTCACGACTACCCCCTTCCCCCTCCCTGCCCTTCACCAACACGGCTTTCATTGCGTGTTTTCATATTAATTGCAGCGAAAGTACGATAGGTCTGTGGTGTACTGCTTTTTTTTTTGGAACGTACAGGGACTGCTTGTTTTACCAGCGTCTGACTGGTTTTGCCGCATGTGCAAGTTAGAAATGACGGGAGAATTTATTTCAATATATTGCCCCAGCGTTTGTCCTTAATCTTTTTTACCGCTTTCTGAGGTGTTGCACGACGTCCGCCCTCGGTTTGTAGATTGTCTTAAATTTCTCTGTCCTGCACACTCCAGAAGACTAGCGCAGCTGCAGGTTTTTGGAGACGTCAGTAAATTAACGTAAATTAACGTAATTCAAATCAATTCCAGCGTGGTGAAGACCAAGACGTCGAGGTGCCTGGCTGCCCAAACACCAGGGCGAAGCGTGCAAGGTATAAAGCACAACGCTACACACTTCAACGACGCGCGCATTCATATACGAGCACAAACATGCACTTACCCAAACATATACACGCACAAACACGCACTTACCCAAACATATGTACACACACACGCACACTCTCCATACATATACGTGTACAAACATACGCACAAACCAGTTGCTGAAGATAAGAGCTATTTGAAGTTGGGACAGAAGAAACATATATTCGAACCTAGTATCCTGACTCAGAGGTATCTAACAACCTACTAATCCTGGAAGAACATACATGCAGACGTGTATCGTGAACCTTCTACGAAGAGTGAGGGAAGTCTGGCTGCTTATTTTATGACGAATTTAAAGACTTGGTTGAAAGACTAATATCACATGTTGTACCATTACACTTAGGTTTTCTCATACACCTTCCAGCATCCTTTCACCTAACATCCTACTGATGGAAAGTCCCATACTCGACAAGCATGTCAGCTTTGAGAAAAAAAAGGTTGTCTTACAGTAACAAAACAAATAACTTTTCCCCTGATTATTTTTTCATCGACGAAGATGAAGAGCCATTCACCTTAGACAATGTACACTCTTCGTAGTCTCAATAGCAACAGAGTCGATATGATAGCAATCACTATATACTCTAGAGTCTGCAGTCAAGATATATGTAGGGTGAGAGACGAACCGTAAACAAGATGCAAGTACCGTGTACGCTGAAGGTCACAGCCACTAGGCAAGTCATACACACAAACTACAAGTAACATGTACACACACACACACACAACCTCCGCGCTGGAATAATAATAATGTTTAATTAGACTGTATGACTCGTCTCTCACACTGTCTATCACCGAAGTTAATGTAACGTTTCATTTAACGACTTGTAAAAAGGTGTGTCCCCTTTGCCTGCTACTAAACACAGTGTATGTAAACCAGTAGTCATGCTGGAGTATATATATACATATATATATTGTTGATTAGATATTTAAAAAAATGTAAAGGCAAATAGTTATAAACTTCCGCTGACCGCTGCATATTGCACACGTAAGTAACACTATACATTACGCTAGACCGAAAAATACACACTCGAAATGGTGATACTAGCAGACATAAAAAAAGGAAAAGTAATTATTATTATCACCTGCCAACATGTATTGTACAAGCGTCGAACACCGTACAGCTCACGATGCTAGACAACACTATGGGTCTGAAAAAAAGCTAGCGTCGTAGCCTCGGATAGTACAGCAAAATAAAAAGGAAAATTATCGGTTTCACATACATCCAACGTGCGAGCTATGCTACAGACACACAATTTCAACCAAGCAACGAAAAAAAAAGTAACATTAGACTAAAGTAAAATACTATGACAGAGTCGTAAAGTATGGAGAACGATAAGGTCAACACTACCACATACCATCGCAAACAGATATAAAAAAATCTAATGTAAACAAGTTATAAGTACTTACCAACCAACCAGCACATATTGCACAAGTGTCAGATGTTCAACGTGACTTTAGATAGTACGAGACAAGACCAGACCATCCTGCTCAGTACAACAGT
The DNA here is from genome assembly GCA_002778355.1 of Clitarchus hookeri. Taxonomy (NCBI): domain Eukaryota; kingdom Metazoa; phylum Arthropoda; class Insecta; order Phasmatodea; family Phasmatidae; genus Clitarchus; species Clitarchus hookeri. Next base: position 820,522 of record NQII01001306.1, read on the forward strand.
CATTACACCTTGGTTTTCTCATATTCCTTAGGAAAAGAAAATTAGCTGATTTAGTCAAAGTACGAAAGAGAACTAATAGTTTACATAATTCCAAAGCTCGAACTCAGTTCTCTATCGAAGGATTCTTGAGACGGCGGCAATCTAGGATGATGATGCCATATTATTACAATTATTATTTTAGCATTATTAATTTATTATAACAATGCTAATATTAGGTTGACATCTGTCACTAGGAAAAGAAAATTACCAGAATTAGTCAAAACCTGAAAGAGAATTAATAGTCCAAGTACGAAATAGAATTAATAGTTTGTATAGTTCCAAGGCTGGAACTCAGTCCCCTATCGAAGGATCCCGAGATGACAGCTATTTTGTAGGATAGTACATAAACAACATTCTCTCGCATTCCATTTAGATGACGGACATGTTGTTTACCTGTCATAAGGTCAAGGTCTAATATAAATTTGAAAAATAAAAAAAAATAAAAAAAAATACAAAAAGTATATTTTTTCCAAATTATTAAAGAAAACCAAATCGTAAAAAAAAATTCTTTGTTTGGCGCTAGGAAAACAACGTGAAAATGTCCCTTTTCCCCTCGAGATTTCCATTTTCCCCCAAAAATTTTCCGAATTTCCCAAAAACATAATTTTTCCCGTTTTTCTCTCGAAATACGACGTTTTTCCCCCAAAAATTGGCCTTTTTCCAAATAATTCCACGAATTTCTCCAAAAATGTCATAGTTTGTCTCTTTTCATACAAATATATACTACTATGTATACAAGTATGTTACTAATTTTGTTTTTATAAAATTAATTCCAAATTTTTTTAAAAGTTAAAAATAAATTAACACTTTAAAAATTAACTTAAAAAAAAAAAAATTAAATTAATTCGCTGCAGCTTCGACTTCGTCGAAGCTGAAGACGGGAGCTTGCTCCCGTCGTCGGCCGTGAATTTTTAAAGTTTTAAAATTGTTATTTTGCCTGTGTTATGAATTTGGAGACTATAAATTCGGTGAATGCGAAATGGTTTCCAACTATACTTATAAAAGGGCTTAAAGTATGCTAGCCCCAAAAACTCGGTTCTTCGTCATGGGTGATGCCTATGTTAAAGATTTGGCGCCTACATCATAAATGGTTCGGGAATAATATCTAACTATGCTTACAAGTTAGCATAGGGCTTAAATGTATATTTGATAATTTTCCTGGTTGGCGCCGAGGCCTATGTTGCCAATTTGATGCCCACATCTTAAACGGTTCGGGAATTAAGGCCAACTATGCTTATAAGTTAGCATAGGGCTAAAATGACTATTTGGTAATTATCCTTGTTGTGGTCGAGGCCTATGTTACGAATTTGGCACATACATCTTAAACGGTTCGGGAATTACGGCCAACTATGCTTATAAGTTAGCATAGGGCTTAAATGACTATTTGATAACTATCCTTGTTGGCGTCGAGGCCTATGTTACGATTTTGACGCCTTCATCTTAAACGGTTCGGAAATTACGGCCAACTATGCTTATAAGCTAGCATAGTGCTTAAATGACTATTTGATAATTTTCCTTGCCTGCGTGGAGGCCTATGTTACGATATATGATGGAGCGCATTACAAGTGCGCTTTAGCCGACAGTGTGGGTAAAAAACAGTACACTGCCTCTTGCAGAGAGAGCCCTCTGCATGTAAGAATTTTCAGGGAGGCTGGTCCTCCGCGGTTCTATCCCCCTCCCACAGGGAAACGAGGCTGTCGTATCGTACTGGAGGGGAGCGTCCCGGCCGACGCCGCAGCTGCTCTAAGACGCTCACCCTTGCTTGAGAAAGGGTATAAAACGGCGGATAATTCTGTGCTGTATTAGTTCCTCAATATTCGACATGCCACTAATCAAACTACGGTTACAGCTGTCCAGTTTTTCAAGAATACTCGTAACTTGTTTATTGGTCATTCCCTCAAATATAGCGCTAAGTTTATTCTCCAAGCCAGCTACGCTCCCCTGCTGCGTATGTAGCACAGCAACACTTTTGCAGAGCGTATTTACTTGTTCGGCAAGTTTCGTGCAGATATTTGCAAACCCCTTACCCAAAGTTTGTTCGAGCGCTGTTTGAACTGAAGTGAGCTTGGCATTCATAGCAGCCAGCTTGGCAGCACTCTCGTTCGCTATGCGTAAATTATCATTCAATGTTGACGCGAAAGTTGTAAGTGATCTGTAATCGATGCTGTCGCCTAGATCGGTAAGTTGCGCTTCCTCTGCGGGCAGTTTACTTGCCACTACGATTCGCAAGTTATTTGATAAAGTCTGAAAATGTTTTGTCACAGTAACAGCCAAAGTACTAACGGCGCTGAGGTTCGATTCTACCTTAGTGGGTAATGAGTTAATGTGTACTTTATCGGTTAGTTGCGTCTTTGGGGAGCGCGGTGACCTGTAAATTACCGTAATTGACATAAATTACCGCGTGGTGATGACGCAAGACGTTGCAGCTGCAGGTCTTTGGAGATGTCTGTAAATTAACGTAAATTAACGTAATTTAAATCTATTGCTGCATTATGATGACTCAGACTGGAGGTTGCATCTTTGGGAAGCGAAGCGACCTGCAAATTACCGTAATTGATATCAATTACCACGTGGTGATGAAACAAGACGTTGCAGCTGCAGGTCTTTTTGTGGGGGCATTACATAAATTAAAATCAATTTTGTCGCATAGCTGTAACTCTAACGTTATCATTCGTCTTTAACGGCGTTCTTGAAAGCCGCTGGCGCTGACTCAGAAGTTAAGGCATCTGGCCACCTTCGCACCAACACATCCATCATAATTCGCTTTGAACGGTGTTCTTAAATGCCACTGCTGCAGTGACTCATAATTTAAATCAATTTCTGTGTGGTGATGCCTCAAGACGTTACGGCGTGAGAACGCATCGACACATTCATCATAATTTGTTTTTTAACTGTGTCTGACCGTCTTTGTAGCGTCAGAAGGGCCCTAACGGCTGCCCTCCTATAATTTGGCCCAAATTACTTCCTATCATTTGTTGGGTTTTGTTCTCAGAGGGGAACGCTGGCATAATTTGTGTGTATATTGTAGGCGCATATACACGCCATTTGCATAGGCTAGTATTCAGTTTTGCGTTCTCGGGGAAGACGCTGTTCGAACTGTCACTGTTGGAGACTTTTTCGTGCGTTATGTCTACCGGCGACAATATGTCTGACGTTGAGATGTTTATGAGGACGAACTTCCTGAAAAAATCGGTATTCCGGCAGACCTCTTCTGTAACCTAGCACTAAAAAGCGGCGAAGGTCTAAAGATGATAGACGATGACAAGATGCGAAGGCAGCCGAGAAGATTGCAATTAAGAACGCAATTATTTTACAGATTTTCAGCATTATTTCACCTGCATGCGCGGTACAAGGTATTGGCCCATGGGAGTGTCTAGACCTACTGGCGACAAGTGTTCACACAACTGCGATAGCCGTGCGAGAGGACATTACAGACATTGTTTCATTTCTGCATAAGTATATTGTGCAAACATCAAAAAATGTGATGTGGGGGAATTGGATGCAGGGCTTGGAGTTACTAGCTTCGTCCGCAATATTACCCCTTACTTCTACTAAAGAGCAGTTGGTCAGCTAATTACATGAATGGGTCAAAGTCAACTTTGTTCATCTGAATGAAGCGTCTACTGTCATCACCAACAGCGACGCCACTGCGGAGAAGCTGCTACCCTCCTACACCTCGTGCGCCGACGCCAAGAACTTCACTGCAGCAAATGGGTCCTTATCCGCCGTCGATCATGTGAGTTCCTCAACGTATGACTTCAAACAGGCATTTCAAAACTTATTCAATGAAGCAAGCAGCATGTCCTGCAATATAACATATTACGCTTCGTTCATTTATTTTTGGAGCTGTGGTCGTCTATACAAATGTACGTACCCGCCAGACGAAACTCAGCCGTCTATGCTGCAACTGAAATTGTTTCCTACTGCCAAGATTCTTTCAACTCCGAGCAGGCACATTTTGAAGCACCAACAACAAGGCGTGCAAGTGTTTGTCAATGCGGACCGTCCGAAGACTGCGATCGACATACATCTATCCCGGCTCCTTCACGAAGTCATCGAAATGGTGAATTTAAAGAGAAAGGCAGGTGTGATGAGTGCCGAGGTTCGTTAGAAAATTGTGTGTATTCATTCTACGTCACGTTTTTTTTACTGTAGTTAATGAAATGTAACTCGTGACGAGGTTCATGAGAAAAAATCTTTTTACTGCTGAAATGTGATTCATTAAAATCAGATTGCTTACTGCGAAATACAATGTGTGTATGTAATAAGGCGTAAATAAGCCGGTCTCATGCTTATTATTTCTTCTTATTAAAAAAATATTTTTTTTCCTAAATACTTATTTACTGTTTGTGTGCTGAGTTCAATTGAATACCTGGGCTGAGATAATAGCAAGTGTTTAATTTGGAATATTTATCATCATCTTCAATGCCTAAGAAACTAACAGAACAACAACAACAAGATATACTATACACATATTATTTTTGGATGTATTAATACTTTCAATTAATTTTACATATCAATAATTGTGCTGCTAATCAAGTACTTTTTAAAAACACTTCAATGTGCGCAGCCTCGCACGATTTAATGGCTAGAGGGTGGTGGTGGTGGTGGTGATGGTGCCAACACGGAGGAGGGGTCACGACGAAGATACAGGGGTGACACAGCATCTAATATGGCTGCCAATAATAAAAAATAAATTTTTATACTTTTCTAATAAAAAATTTAATTAACTGGCTGGCAAAATGGCCACCATTGAAAACAACTTGTACTGACCGTAAACATGGCCGACAGTAACTGAATGTACTGACTGCAAACATTGCTGCCAACATGGCCACTGCTGCTGCTGAGGTGATGGTGCCAACATGGCTGCCGCCCATTTCTACATAGGGAGGTTACGATGAAGATACAGGGGTGGCACCTTACAATATGGCTGCCGATAATTTAAAAAAAAATATTCTTATTTTTACATAACTTTTTAAATTTACTGGCTGGCAAAATGGCCACCATGTCATTGCATGTTCTACACACCATCCAAAATGCCACCGATAATTAAAAAAAAAATTATACTTATTTTTACATAACTTTTTTAATTTACTGGGTGGCAAAATGCCTGCCATGTCATTGCATGTTCTAGACATAATCCAATATGGCCGCCAATAATTTTAAATTTTAAAAAAAAATTTTCATAACATTTAACATAAATTTTTTATTTTACTCGCGGGCAAAATAGCCACTATGTCATTGTATGTTCTAGACACCATCCAATATGGCCGCCGATAATGAAAAAAAATTATTATACTTATTTTTACATAACTTTTTTAATTTACTGGCTGGCAAAATGGCCGCCATGGGATGGTATGTTCTAGAATGTACTGACTGCTAACATGGCCGCTAACATGGCCGCCAACATGGCCGACCTCCTGCAAATACATTCCTCCTCCTGCAAATGCAATCCTCCTGCTCTTGCATTATTCCTACCTTCCTCCCTGTCACGAACCTGTGTTCGAATGCCCTAAATCACACTACTCTCGGTGCTAATGAAATAGAATTTTTACGTAGTGGGATGATCCAAGTAGGCGATTGCAAACCATGTGGAACTCCTGGTCTTTACGAACTACTATTTCGCACGGAGACCAGAGGGTGTACATAATCCAACCTGCTGGAATACAAGACGTTGCTCGAACTCACGTATGCACTTTACCAAGATAACAAATCTGAGACAAATGTTTATGAGGACGAACTTCCTAAAAAAATCGGTATTCCGGCAGACCTCTTCTGTAACCTAGCACTAAAAAGCGGCGAAGGTCTAAAGATGATAGACGANAAAAATCGGTATTCCGGCAGACCTCTTCTGTAACCTAGCACTAAAAAGCGGCGAAGGTCTAAAGATGATAGACGACGACAACACCGACTACATATTCTGTGACGACCCGAACAAGCTGGTCGATAGGCTGCAACTACTGCTCGCTTTACAAAGAGTTGAAAGTTACTCCCACACTAACGAGATAATTTCAATCATCGAAGAACTGAAGGAGGGAGGCAACATAGAATAAGTCTATTGGAAATCGCCAATGAACTGCGCACATCAGCGAGACGTTTCTACCGCTGCTGCAAGGTCTTGATATGTGGGATGAACGATCTATTTCAAGCCGACTTCGTGGAGATGATACCATATGCTTGGGTAAACAAGGGCTACAAATACGTGTTGATCATCATCGATGGATATAGCAATTTCGCCTGAGCCAGACCTGTCAAGTTCAAGAATGCCCGTGATGTCACTGAGGCCATGCTGGATCTATTGCGCAAAATACGTATCCCGACTAATCTGCAAACCGATTAGGGCAAGAATTTTCACAATGCGAAGTTCAAAGCACTGATGAAGAAACATAACATAAATGATTATTCCCAATATAGCACTCTATCGTCGAGAGGTTCAACAGGACTCAACATGTCTTACCACCATTAAAATTTACATTGCCATGGGCCTGATCACTTTATCCATGGGCCATACATATGAAACCTTGAAATTGTTATGATTTTAAATATGTTAGTAATAATCTATTCCTATTCCATAGAGCATAAAACTATACGCACTAACTACAGTGGCCATAAGTTTAAACATTTCACTAACAATACAACGCTAAGTCTTAGGTTTATTTTTGTTTATTAGCTTTTACTTTCGTGAGGTGCTCTTAACTAGAGAATACTGTAGCATATAGCTTTATATTTATTAGAAAATATTGTTTTTTCATATGTTGACTTCAAAAGTCTTTACTTTACCGTTAAAAGCCTTTGNCTTTATATTTATTAGAAAATATTGTTTTTTCATATGTTGACTTCAAAAGTCTTTACTTTACCGTTAAAAGCCTTTGGGCACATGGATGCTTGTAAATGAATATACGTACATGAATATATGGAAAGGCTAATTTTTACATAAAGCAAAATGATGCAATAATTTAAAAGGTACAAACTAATCACGGCTCATAATTACTCAACTACAAANTTTTTACATAAAGCAAAATGATGCAATAATTTAAAAGGTACAAACTAATCACGGCTCATAATTACTCAACTACAAAAGAGTTGCAGTGGCCTTACCTTATGTCCAAGTTATCGAGGCCGGTGTTCGAAAACACGACCACGAGATTTGCAGCAGCAACCACCTCTGGCTTTCAGTATTGATTAAGTATTACGGAGTGTTTCCCCAATTGGTTTGGTTAGAAAAATTCCCTCAAATGTACGTAGTAAAGTATATCTCCAAATCCTCTCGGTTACATTGTGGATCTAAATAAGATTTCGTCATCTTGTATTAACAGCAAACACGTTATATGTTTCTTGCTTATTTGCAGAACTTTCGCGCTTTTTGAACAAAGAAATTATCATCAGAAAAACACGACATATGTACGCATGAAATGCAATTCAAATTATTTTACACAGCCACTTGTCACATAAAATACAAAGAAGACAGCTGTCAACAAAAATATAAATCTCTCTTCTCATAAACGGATCAATGAAATTTTATGAATGTGTTTTATATTTAAATGTATCTTCGTCACATTATAATTCTGCCAGATATCACTTACTCAATGTTGTTAACACCAAACTGCAGCCAGTAAACATGCATTTAGGGCAAGTTGTTAACCTGTCCGACATTGTTGCAAATTTTAGAGATGCAGAAATTATGGCAATTATGGCAATAATGAACGTCTTGAATAGTCCTTCAACAGCATAAAGATGTATACATTTGATGAAGGGGAGGTATAGAAAGCGAATTCTAAGACCTGATGAGATTAAGGCTGAAGAACTAATTTCTTAGACAGGATCACATAATTGTTTTATTTTAGTACATACGAATGAATCCTGGATACAATGAGAGCACAATTAGAAATGCAGAGTTCGCGTTATGAGGAGTTTAATGATAAGTTTGATTTTTCTAAAAATATGAGCACACCAGAATCAGCACATATTTCTTCAGATGCACGTAAATATGCTTTTTAAGAGAATGTCGTTGAACTATTAATAGTAGAAGAGTCATCGTACTTAAGAACATCTAATTCTACGAGTATTTTACATGATGGAAACCTAAACGTGAAAAAGATATGCAAAGTTCTTCACCAAAGTTTGGTTTGTGTATCTAAATGTAAGCATAGCACTCACAATAGTATTTGGAGCTTCAATGACCAACATTTCATGTGAACACTACTTCTCTATTATACGGCGTGTGGAAAAACTACTTACGGTGAACCACAAGAGACGACAGGTTATCGGGCGAGGTATTGTAGAACATAGAAGAAAATATCCTGCAGGACATAAACTTCGAAAACATCAAATTTCTTTGCGTACAGAAAAGAAAGAAATAAGACCTGCAAAAAATAAAACACATATTATTAATGTATTTTTATGTTTTAAAATTTATTAAATTAATTTAATTCGTTACTGTTGAATACTCTTGGTTATGTATATTAGCTGAAATAATGGTTTTATATTGCAAGATGCGAAGACGACAGATCTGACTGTTTTCCCTGTTCTCGTTCTTGCTTTACAGTGATATAGTTAATATTCCACAAGAGAGAAGTTTTTAGCTAGTTGTAGATTTGTTTTGTAATGTAATGATAAACCATTTTTTCTAAATAATTATTAATAAATCATAGGTGTTTTAATTTATTGAGGTCATAACTTAAAACATGTATGTGAAAGGTGATAAGAGCTTCAAATGGAGCATACATTGCATGAAAAATTAAATACCCCTGTGAGAGGAGAAAATGTCCCTAAACCTTACAAACAACATAAAAAATACATCGGTATTTGTGGAAAATGGTACTGGCATTGAAATATATACCTATTAAAGAGAGGATGTTACATCATTGCCTTTACCTTAAAACAAAGCTAGAAGAAATGACAATGAATAAAACTTAAACTAATATATTTTGCCACAGTTAGTTTTAGAATATTACACGTTAAGTAAATAAATTAATTTTGTCTAAACTTTTAGTTAACACCTATTTACAGTTTTCGGTTAAATTATTTGTTTTCTAATACACTATTGTTTTTGAAAATTGCAACACCCAGAAAGAATGACCCGAATGAATCCAAACTCGGAGGCTGTATACCATCAATAAGTGATAACTACATCAGGGATGATTTAGAGCCCAAGGTACTGTACCTCCTTCAGGCGACTCCACATGCCATATTTCAGCAGGGCAATGCCCGACCACATCTGGCGAAGAATGTTCAAGCCTTTTTCAATGAACCAAGGTTACTTCTGCTTACCTGACCTGCATGTTCGCCTTACATGTTGCCCATCTAACATGTATGTGATTTGGTTGGTCGGCGACTTGTTCNCTTACCTGACCTGCATGTTCGCCTTACATGTTGCCCATCTAACATGTATGTGATTTGGTTGGTCGGCGACTTGTTCGTCGTGGTCCTTCAGCAACCACATTTGATACTTTCTGGACTCGCATACAAATCGTGTGGAGGGAGATTCCCCATATCAAGGCCCTCTTTGATTCCATACCACGACATTTAGGGGCTCTGATTGCAGCAAGTTTTTTTTTAGGGGGGGGAGGCTTCCCACCACAGTGAATTCTCAAGGACAGAGATCATGCAGATTTATGTAATCCTAATCAATCATNCTTACCTGACCTGCATGTTCGCCTTACATGTTGCCCATCTAACATGTATGTGATTTGGTTGGTCGGCGACTTGTTTGTCGTGGTCCTTCAGCAACCACATTTGATACTTTCTGGACTCGCATACAAATCGTGTGGAGGGAGATTCCCCATATCAAGGCCCTCTTTGATTCCATACCACGACATTTAGGGGCTCTGATTGCAGCAAGTTTTTTTTTAGGGGGGGGGAGGCTTCCCACCACAGTGAATTCTCAAGGACAGAGATCATGCAGATTTATGTAATCCTAATCAATCATGTATGGTCGTGTACCTAATCTGTGATATAAAGTTAATTTAATTCACAGGTATCCTTCTTGGTGTTGCATTTTCCACAAACGTTAGTATATTTTAATCTAGTAGTTTAAATTATAATATAATAACTGGTATATTAGTTGCGGGATGTACAATATTAAATTAAGAAAAAGTATAAAAATAAATTATGACTACGATGTAAAGGGCGGAGGGGGATGGAGGCACTTTTAGTGGTCCTGCAGGCGGCAACTTAGGAAATCCAGTCCTGGCCAATAGGAAACCTCTCGCAGCACGCACTAGCCAATCACACACAAGGCCCATTCCCAGATACTTACGCAGCAAACCAGCGAAAATATACGCTCACATTGAAGGAACTGCTATCCAATTATAATTTTTTGTACCTTTTTAGTGTGTGTCCCAAAAGCCGCGCGATAATTTCGCAAACATTTTAAGGTCGACGTCGAAAATAACACGACGACTCATTACTACCACACAAAAAAACAGTGTTTGAACACACAAAATATCTTAGTTTTAAAAAACCACAATTTGTGCGTTAGGTTGAATATCAGCCAAATTATTCACCTTCCAGAAATGTGACAAATCAGTAAGTATAAAAAAGTTGGAAGGATGGGAGAATTTTAAAGTTTTTTCCTCAGTGAATTCGTGTATTTTTACGAATGGTACTGGAACGAGGCGTATAAATTATACTTTTTCAGAAGTTTCCTTTCGGAGGTATGGCAAATAAATTAGGTGTTTCCTTTATTCACATTACAATTTTTTTACTATTGGAATTGTCAAGTTTTCAAACTCTGTCCTCCGATCTGATGTGGTCTGCGCCTTACTTACAGGAAACAAGGTCTACAGAACACCCCGCCCCCCCTTCTATATTCTTTTAAGTGTATCAAAAAAGAGTATCCCGTTCGAATCAAATGGCCCTCCGTAAGCATTCTTTTATTTTTCAACACCCTCATTTATTTATTGTATCGTTGATACTTTTATTCTCGTCTTCGGCTCTGTTTTAGGCTCCCTCTTTTCATCGTTTTCTATCTACCTGCTTGCATGAAAAATTTTTCATTGGTTAAAAAATGCCGCATTCTCTTTTGTATTATTCGCTGAGATGTTTTAGCACTATCGACTATTCACAGATACTGTGTAAAATTTTTTACATTTTATTCTATCGGACACGGTTGAATAACAAAATATTATTTTCGAGACTGTGTGCAAAGACTGTGGCGTAACTGTTTCTCCATGAGACTTGCACTTCAAAGAGCAATTTTAATATTTCATACTTACGTAATTGGTTAATTTGGATAGTGATAATAGTTACGTGTTGAATTTATCTTAATTTTTTAAAATAATTGTTTCTACGTTTAATACATGCCCATCACGTAAGGCTATGGCTATATTTTTTATAATAACTGAACTATAAATAATAAAATAATGCTGCTTAGTATTATTCTCTGCCAGGCTAAAATTCTGGATGTATAACTGAATATTTCACCTAAGAAGGCTTACTATTCATTTTCCTATATATCTCTAGAACGTTCTCTGCGTCGACATTCAAGCGGAATAATATTTTTCCCGGTCGCATAATTAAGAGGATTAAATTGAAATGTTATCTTGCGTGAATTTGTTTCTTTTTATCGTGAAAACTTTTTCCCTGCTTGCTGCTACGTAAAAATCTGTGCATTCTGCGCATTGCATTGTGCGGGCTCGTGTTGCCGGACTACTAGCCGGGCGGTAGAGACTCACAATTACTTCACAATAGTAATGCGCTGGTGTGATTGCATATTATGTAATTTTAATTTAATACATATTGAAGTGTTAAAAGCCCACAGTGTCTCCGGCATAAACGCAGGACGCCACAGTAAAAACACTACTATCCCCAGTATTTATCCCTCAATATAAGGGCAACTATTGAAATGTAATGTTATAAGTTATATATATCTAAATAAAACGTAAAACTGCCACGAAAACTTTTGGTTAAATGTATAGGCCCTATAAGAAATTTGAACTGTGCACCGTACATTAAAGAAAATGTCACGAACATGATTTTCAGACGAAAATTGGTTTATTTATTTGTAATTCGTAGGATTTATTTGATCATTTATTTATACATATACATACAAAAATCTCCGCAGCCAAAACCCTGAATGTACCAAGTTACTCATCTCATCAAAAATATTTACAACCACGTCCGTAGTGTAAGGTCTTACATCAGAAGTATAAGGTCTTACGTCCGTAGTGTAAGGTCTTAAACCGTCGTATATACTTAGTTGTCATAGGAGCACTACAAATGCACAAAAATTTAAATGTCATGAAATAGAAATCTTTTGAGACGCCCAGTTGTACCCTAAATTTCGATGTGTGCGAAGAAAAATTTTTCTAGTTCATTTCGACATAAGTATTAATTATTAATTATGGAATAAATAACAATTTCAACTGTTGTTACATCTAACATTCACGATTGGTTTGTATAGTATCTTACATATCTTTACCGAAGGCGTATGTTATTTTGACATTAGACCTACCTATACTACAAATTTACTTACACGTGTTGAACTTAGATGAAAACAGGTTCATCTGATGTCCGGAATCTGGTGTTGAGGCACCCAAGCAGCAATTTTTTGTTGGCCCGACCTTTGCTCCAAAATTGGACAACGTTTGAAAAATTACGTAGGCTAAACGTAAAAATGACACTCGGACATACTTTGGTCCAACGTCGTTTTATTAGTTGGATACCAACAAGGGTCCAGCCATTTACCGACTAATTGCGTATTGACATCTTACAACATTGGTATAATATGGGCAAAATCTCTTATTACATACATAATGCCAACCAATAAACAAATTTTTGCCCACATTGGTTATTTATATATTAAATAAATTAAAACCAATAATTTAAAAATAAGAACATACTGCTACAACCTACCAAGGCTGATTCTTGCTTTCCCATTAAAATCTTTATTTGTAAATATCAACTCTGTGGGAGCAGGGTGCGATCCAACGTCATTTGAATTAATTGTCCTGTGTACTATCAACTGCATCACTGCCTTAGTAGATAAGTAAGATGAAATATTCGTTCTATTTTAGTATGATACACTGTTTTACATTTCTTAATGCTTCACATTTTACTACTTTTAAACTATATTTAAATACAATCTCATGAGAAATAACTGATATATTATAGGTTATGTCTTACACGCTTGCCAGTTTTTATTCAAACATAACGTATAACCCACCATACGCCTACAAATCGACATGCTAATCAATCATCGACTCTGCAAATATATTAGTTAATGCCACTTTTTAAATCTTCCACAATCATACATTACTTAGATTTTACTTACCTTAAATGTTACAAAAATTAATAGAACGTTTATATTTTGATTTATTTTTTACCTATGTCCATATACGCGTATTTAAATTTTGTCTTCAAGAATTTCGTTTACGTGCATGAATTTAAACTTATTTTATACAAAGTCGCTCCCATAAACATAATTTCTAATTTTTCCTGCAATTAATTTAAAACAAAAATTTATTTTCCTAACGTTATTTAAAAACTTTGACCAAATATTTGGTTTCCAATAAAACCTTTTCCCAATCTTGCTTACCAAATACTCACAGACGGAGGCGTTGGTTAAATGTACGGAAACTTACCAGTTACAGCAGTATATTTTCCAACTGATAACCAACACACAGAAAACTATAGACTTAATTTTAAAAAAGTTGCTGGTTTAAAATTAACAGAATAACTAAACATATAAAATCTATTATATACCCTTTTTATTTAGAATGTTTGTAATGAAGTTTTTTACCAGACGTAACAAAAAGTACCCATCATCATCACCATTATTTTTACATGTAAAATGTTTTTTTTTTTTGTAAGTGGCATTATGATGGTTGTAGATTATTTGCCCAATGGAGGGGAACATACCAAATGCTGAACAGTAGGTTTTGCAACATGTAACTTATATATGACAATGAAGTTAAATTTTAAATAAGACATGGATTGTTAGTTAATAACCATGGCTTTAAAGAAAACAGGGGAAATTGTTTTTTTATTCCCTTAGATAAGTAATTCCCATTTCTGTCATAAAGTTTGTTGCACGATGTTGGCTCAACTTAACAATAATTACCAATCATCAACTGTTACATTCCCAACATTGTTCTACCTAGGCCAACCGGGTTCGATTCCTGGCGGAGTCGCTTCAAGATTTTCGCATGTGGGAATCGTACCGGACGATACCACTGGTCGGTGGGTTTTCTCGGGAATCTTCCGTTTCCACTACCCCTTCATTCTGGAGCTGCTCCATACTCACCTCACTTCACCCTCATTGCCTCTCAACAAGACCTCGATGTTAAGGGTGGCATTCTTAAACATTTCGTTTGAGATCCCGCTAACTCCTCGCGTATAAGAGGGGACTGACTGTCTTTAAGGGTCTCTGAAATATCTTGTAAACCGAACTTGAATTCATAAACGAACTTTGTGATTCCCTTTTTTGCGAGACTTTTGAGAGTCAGATGATTTTCTGAGCACTATGTGTGAGACTAAAAAAGCAAAGAAGGTTTCCAGATATCAGCAGTTAGCAACAAGGTTTTAACTGAAATAGATTTGCCGAAGAACACGTGCGTTCTTAAAATATTTGTAAATTAATATGTATGTACTAAACAAGGTAATAACGTAAAATGAAACACAAATGTGCTTATAAAATACTACATTTTTCACAATTTGTTCTATATATGCTGCCGAGAAATTATTTTCTCTATTTAGGACTTAAAATTTTAAAACCGATACTTTAAAATCTAAAAAACAAACACGAAAACCTACAAAAAATTGTATTAATTAAAATAATGAATAGTAAATGGAAACATAGCAAATATGATTAAGAGTAAATTCTGCTGCTATAACAAGCTATGATTGGTAGTCGTGTGGTTATAATCGCAGGGTAATGGTAGAAAGCTTCTGAAATTTTTATGTATGTTAAAATCCCGATCAACAAAAAAATTATTAATTTTTAATACAATACTCTACGCAAATCTAACACTACGGAACTTATATTATTTTCCTCCGAAACACAACACCGACGACAAAAATGAATTAGAGATTTTACAGACAGTTCTATTGAATTAATGAAAAGTTTCTTTCCAAGCAGAAAACATACTCGTAAACAGAGAAACGGTACGATACTATTTATATTCCTAATTTCACCGAGATTTTTTAAACATATTTACTTGGTAGCCATTATAAAAAAAACTTATGCTTCATCAAAAAATAATAAGACTAACGAGTAACATACAAATATAATCATACATAATCCGTCGGTTTTTGAGGTAAGTTTTCTAATATTGTGAATTATTTTCCACTCCTTCATTTGTGTGAAGTATGTCACCACTTAAAAATAATTTCATTTGCCAGTGCATTGTTACTCATTGTAGAAACTTTGTAAGGCGTGCGCCATTTTAACCAGAATATAGATGCAAGCCGTTTAGGGTAGGTCAAGGCCTCTCGTAACTTTGAGAGTGCTCGCAACTGTAACCAACACGCAAACAACTCGTTTATCGTTTAATAATGCCGTTTGCCTGCCAAAGCAAGATGCGTACCTAATGTGGATCACATCTCTATCCCAAAAGTGACTATGAATACTAGCCAAAGAGCCACTCCACTCTCCCCCTCACCCATAATTGTCACAAGTAAACAAATAAACATATTTCTAACAGAATGTATTTCAGGTTTTAAAAAATATTTATTGTTCATGAAATACAAGAAACCGGCACATATAAAGTTTGTTCCTCAATTTGACATAAAATGTTGGTTGCACAACGTTGGCCCAACAGAAAAATAAATTCCAATCACCAATCGTATATTTACCCAACTTGTTACCGATCGATACACTAATACCTCCCCAGCGCTATGGCGTATAAGTAGGTATTGATTCTGCTCTCTAGGTAAGGCGCCAGCAAAAGATGCTAGCCCTAGGCGTAAGGGTGTAGGAATATGATGACTCTACTATCCCTAGGTCCAATTTACCAAATAAATTCACCTTCTTTGCGAGTTAACATAGGTCAGTTTTATTTTCGCTTAACAGGTTAACTTCTACATGAACACACGAGACAACTCTCCCCCCCCCCCTTAGCTATGTAGGCTATGTAGGGCTTGACACGGCGGTTTGTGCCGTGGGGAACCAGGTTCGTCACACTTCTTGTATGTCTCTACTTAGCTGTCTCGAGGCGATGGTCCATCTCCCAGCCGGCGACCTCGGGAACGCTCCGTCACTTGGTGGACGGACTGCGACTCCTGGGCTGCGACAGTTCCTAGCCGACCGGTGTTGACGTCTCGATGCCTTCTCGCGAACTCGTTCCTCCCGGCTCCAACCCACACTCCATGCTTCACATCGGCCGACTGCCCCATTCCTTCCTTTTCCTCGTGTTTTTGTAAGCTCGTTCGCCATATTAAACTCGCATCATCTCTGCACGTGGCAGGGCTGACCGCCGCATCCTCTGGGTCGTAAAAACATGTTCGGCACTCCGGCTACCCGCACGTGGGCCCAGCATCGTCCCTCGATTCTGGCATTGAAGTTTACTGCTTCGCTCTGTACGTGCTGGAACACTTGGTGGCCCCCCTGGTCGGCGCAGTGTTTCTTCTGCCTCCGGAATCGCGTCGTTATTATCCTCGCACACTCGCCAAAAGCTCTCATCATTTATTGCGGTAGCTGGCTCGGGAGGGACGCAGCTGCTGGTGTGAGCTTAGCGTCCCCTTGTAGCTGCTAGATGCAGCTGCGGAATCCTGGCATCATTCTTCTAGCACGCTCGCCAAACCCTTAATATTTATTGCGGTAGCCAGCCTGCGAGTTTCGACAGAGTGTGTCTTCTGACGAAAAAATATCTTTCGGGACGCAGGACGCGTCAACACTTACAATGTTTTCTTGCATTTTCTGATTTATAGTCATCTTATTCTGGCAGGCGATAAATTATCTCAAAAAATATAATTGTTATATTAGAGTAGGGCATCGTTGAATTAATAAATGTGTTCGATCACAACATATATCCATCCTTTTTAATCAAATGGCAACCATTGGGCCAATGTAGGTTACTACTGGGACATCTGAGCATTATTCTGGCCAACAGTACCAACATCACAGTGCACTACTGACACTTTTTGTGCAACATGTTGGGCAATTCTCCTGTAATCTCCCTCACAAATTCTCATATAGCCTCGCTCAAACTCCATAACTTGCAAAAACAGTTTGTGTAAATGTTTTCCTGTGCCGTACATTTATTAAAAATTACATAACATAATTTTACATAATCACGAAGTATAAACTGTACGAATATATTTCATCAAAGTGTTTGAAATAATTCTGCACTGTTAAAATGAGCAATTATTAAACTGTCCCATAATAATAGCAAAGTTCAGGCAATATTTGAGGTTTCTTTGTTGGTAAGAATTTTCATAAAACATATTTCATAGTAAGCACTAGTAAATTAAACCAATATTGATTATTACAATGAAAAACGTATATCAAATGTAAAGTATATTCTTAAAAAAAAACCTGTGTCTAAATAACCAGAAAAAATTTCCACGTTTTAGGACAATGTTAGTACATTGTAATAATACATATAAGTCACCCAAAAGTTACATTTTTTAAAACAGCTTGTGTAAACCATATATATATATATATATATATATATATATATATATATATATATATATAATCTCCTTACAAACNACTTTTAAGAATTTTTGACTGTTTGTTGTAGATACCTTGTGATACCTAATCAACGTGTATTTACATTAATAACAAAACATAAACATAATTATTTACAATTATTTAATAAGTTATAGTCCTCTTGCCGGTAGGTGTTAGATTTTCCTAGCAAATATAAATACTGACATTGTAGAACAAATGACCTGGTTCATTGGCAACATCTATATGCCAGTTTTCATGTCCCGTTTCAATACATTTTTTAGTCAGTCCTCATAGTTAAAGCCATCTCACACATTCTGTCATTTGCTGTTACGCATGATATTCTTCTTCTTTCAACTTCACAATCAGTTTTTGTGTGCATTTTATTGGCTACTGTCTCTTTGTACTTGCTGCTTAAATTATATTATATACTCTCGTTCACGTCAGGCAGTAGTTGTGATCAAAATACTCCACCGTTAATTTTGTTATGATGATAAAAAATGGTTCTACACCCACAGACACACCCTTGTCATCATAACAAATTTTATTTTTACCATCACTTTTAGTTTGCTGTTAATTAATTGCACGAAAGGTTCGCATGGTGAGAATTTCATAGCACCGTGATTATCCACACTGAACCTCCTACTTTAAAAACAATGCTTTATTGCCACATTTTGTAGAAACTTATTTTTAAGTTACAGGCGCATTAAAAAACATATATTTACGAAAAACATATATATCTATGTTTGAAACAAACTAGCACACATGTAGAATTGATTCCAGAATTCATTATCCTACCAAACCAGGTAATCATTATTATAGCCCAGAAACATAGTTTCACGCCAGTCGGTTAATTTTTGGTGTGGGGTGAGGGGAAATAGATAATATGTGTATCACACTAATATTAATTTAAAAATAATAATGGAATATTTATTCATGATTTAGTGTGAGTATACAACTGCAAATGTCTGTGTTAACTTAAGAATTATTTGTGTACAGAAGAAACTAAACTGTGTAAATCAAAGTACTGATTAACCACACAACATAGTAGATCATGTGCGCTGTTGGCAGTTCCTTGGCAGTTAAAAGGAGCAGCTATATTTTATATCTCAAGTACAATTTCTGTGGCGGCAGAGATTATTGTAGTTATTGGCTGGAAACTGGTATTAACAAAAATAAACAAACACTAAAAGTATTAAAGGACATATATCTGAGCATGTTTATGATTATTCTTGTAAATTCAGTTCAGTTTAGAAGTGCCTATGCCAGTAAATGTCAACATCAACACTGATGTGACCAATACTGACTGTGTTTCGTGAGACTAGTGTGACAGCTATCAACAAAATGTAAAGGGGGCACTCTTATCGCGAGTGTTCATTGCCTATAATTGAAGATCACCATTTGTTTTGAGAATCGAAGCCTAAATGCAGGAGAGGTGCTTTCACGTGCGCGATCTGCAGAAACTTGATTATTATTAATATTATTAAGTCATAATTTGCACATGTAAACTCAGTCTTACTCCGTAATCGAACCAGAAACCTCGTGAAGTGAAGGTAAGGCCGGTGGCCTTTCCATAAAACCTCCAGCAGGAAAAAGAAGAAATCTGAAGGTGTTTTGTTAAAAAGATACACAGCATCGTTAACTCTCTGATAGTTGAGTTCAGAGAAATCTTGGAAGTCACTAGGACAAGAAGTGTAAGCGGCGCGCACGTCAAGATCAACCTTACCGTCTACAGAAACCTGCGATTCCCACGCCCACGTCACGCCCTTCGTTTCCATTGCTCCTTTTTTTTTCCCCCCGCGGCACAACAAGCCGGAGGCAAGGAAAGCCGAGCAGCGGCAGTCCCTCGTCAAGACGATAGGGCTACGACCTGCCGTTCCTCACGGGCCCCTTGAAACCCGCCAACATCCACACATTCACAACTACAAGGACGCCCCTCCTCACCAGACAACCCCAGGGACCGCCGGCAGACGTGACGAGACTCGGCAATCTATTTGGCGTGTCGTCATGGCGACCTCGCAACCCTCCGCAGCGACCGACAGAAATGCCCTCTTTCTCCTACTTGAGTACAAACCCTCGGACACGGCCCGGCGCGGGCTTCCAAGGCGCCACGACTCCTGGACGCTAAGTGCCCTTAAATTATAACTCGCACTCTGGGAAAGGTTCTTTGAAGAACAGGGAGCGGCGGAACAATTAAAAGTTTCTGCTGCTCTCTCTCTCTCTCTCTCTCTCACACACACACACACACTCTCTCTCTCTCTCTTTCTTAAACGGAGTAGGCAATCTCGGCGTCCGTCGCATTCATTGTAATGGCCAATCCCGACACCCCCTTCCCCGCCTAAAACTACAACCGACTCAGCGGTGCCGTATGCCAACCCTACTCGTATTTCCCATTGTTCAAATGAGAACGACCATTTCGCCCATAGCCTGGGCCAAAATTTCGTGACCTACTGCTTGACTGTGCCTCTCCTTTGTTCCAGTCTTAATTACATAATTTTTGATGGCCTGCTATGTATTACAAACAGTAATGGCTACGTACGTCCTACATCTCAAGTGCTCGATTTGAAAAAAAAATTATATTAATGAGGCTGTTCACTCGTAACTAAATACTTTTGAAATCTACCGTCATAAAATAATTTCTGCCCGAAAGGCAAACAACTCAATGTAAGAAAAAATACCGTTACAATTATTCAAAGTCTCCGAGCATATCCTGATATTTCAAAGATTGAGTTCTTAATTAAATATAAGTGCTGACAATAAATTATCAATTAATTTATAAGCAATCCAAAAATTTAATATTCTTGACATTAGTGGCTATAACTTTCATTAAAGGTTAATATTTACATAATCGTTCACCACCTACCAGAAATTAATATGTTCAAATATATAAAATCAGTCTTTGTGAACAGTTTATTAACAGCTGTTAAATTTTTATTAAAAGTGTATATTTGATATCTGATTTTTCAGTATATTTACGAACAATCCGTATTATTCATCCAATCAGCCCCACCTTGTATCAGTGCAGATATTACCAGTTTAGGGACCGCGGTGACCGAGCGGTTAGCCTGCTCGCCTCCCACGTATGCGAACCGGATTCATTCCCTGGCCGGGTCACTCCCGGATTTTCGCAAGTGGGTATCGTGCTGGGCGATGCCGCTGGTCAGCAGGTTTTCTCAGGAATCTCCCGTTTCCCTCGTCCTTGCATTCCGGCGCTGCTCCATTCTCATCTCGCTTCTTCTTATCCTTTCCGTGGAAGGCAATGGCAGACCACCGCAGTAATATCCTACCTTGTTGCCTTGGTCGCGTCGTGGCCTCCATTCCCTCTTTGTGTCTTTGGTCCCGACCAAACTTTGGGTTGCTAGCCTCCACACACACACACATCACCAGTATATCCTATCCGGAATGTTCTGGAGCGCTCCAAGTGCTGCCATGCACAGTATCCCTCCACTCGTTGGATACCACGCCTTCCACTGCATTCGCGCACTCTCATCCGTAACCACCGCACAACATACCCACCCACCGCAGTCTTTCACGCCCTTTTGTGCCACCAACCCTTTTATTCGAAATACCTCGATGCCACAATCATAACTACACACTTGCTGCACTCAAGCCAGGTGGCTGCCATAGACTCTCAACTCTACGACTGCGGCCGTATTTATAGGTCAGGTGCCCTGACCCAAACCTTCACATATAGTGTTGTGCCAAAGTATATGAAGACCAGAAAGTTCTCGCCCATGCCCTCAAGTCATTGACTTATTTGGCAGGGAAGGAGAGGCATTGACGTCAACTCAGCCCCCTTTTATTTTGCGACATAGTGGCGGCTGGATCACCTAAATAACATAAGAGCTTTTGAAATGAACTCTACGGTCGTCAACATGGAATAAAGACGGGTGGAAAAAAAATGTAGGAAAAAAACACATTCCTATTTTCCACAGTAGTCAGCCAAGCATCGAAGCCATTACAAGCAGAAAGGGTTTCAGACATGGTACCTCATCAACACATGCACTTGATGTTTACAATCAAAAAGTTCTTATTTCGTTGTATGAAGAGGCTCCTTGAAGAAATTCAGTACTAAGAGCTCTGTAACCTTTCCGTTGCCCGTTTGGGAGGTTTGTCTTCGTAGGTTGAAGTTAAATGTCAGACTTCCCGTCCTACCACCGAGGTCGTGAGCTGTTTTGCTTCCTCGGCCGTGTTTGTTCTCTGCATGCGTGGCGTGTGTCGGCGTCATTCCCTGCTAATGCAGGCATTTTAAGAAATACCTCAGAATGTGAACTAAGTTGTTGATTAGAGAGTTCTAAATTTTAACACGGGCAAAAAATTTTTTTAGTTATTTCTTTGTTGTTCATTTATCACTTGTAAATTTCTTGTGTAAATGTCGTTTCTTCGTAGGTGGTTGTCATACGAGAGAATACGAATGAGTTGGACTGAGTTACCTAGGATTGTGTGATTCTGTTGATGATATGCCTTTATTGGCAAATATACTTTAAAAAGCAATTGTGATAATTATAACAAAGGCTCTTGTTTGCACCACAACTTAAATTTCATTGTTAACCAGTTATTGAAAATAAGTTAAGAAGAATTAGGGACATCTTGCAACATACCTGAAAGCACCATGTTGAAAATATAACTGCAAAATATCAAACAATAGACTAATTTGTAGGCAATATGTATGTATGTTTATAATAATAATAAATAATTATTATTTGTATAATTTAAGGCCTGCAATTAAATAACACTTGCACTTAACCACAAAAAAATCTTCAGGGTAAACAATTTAAATAACTTTCTAATTTTATAGCTTAAAATTCCTAACGGGCGTCCATTTTCTATGACACAGTTAACTTGCAAATTTTATGAGACTTTTGCAGTCATATATTTTACTACAAAAAAAAGTACCAAATTAATAAACACGAAGTATCTAAAGGGAATAAACATGGGTTCTACAGAGAAACTCCTTCGGTCTCTACTTAAAGCGTATTTCCAAAACCATTTTTGCACCGCAAACCTGCACAGTGTTACTCTCAATAAAGGGTTTTCTTATTAACTCGGCCAGTATGTAATAACACAAATATTTTTTTAGAAATAATCTGAACATTATTGCAGTCTCTTATTAACAGATGTTTCGAAATCACACGAGTTGTTCAAAGATGCCAGACGTCCCACACCGCGCCGCCATGAATCGAAGCAGTTAATTTGCATTTCTTATTTGTTTCCTTCTTTATATCAAAGGTGATTGCTTTCATATAAACATGCCAATTTCACAATGCTTTCAAACTAGTGATTTTTGCCGTTCCATCGACTAAATAATATCGTGAATTTATTATAAACATAATTCCGTTATATTTATGGCAATCCATACTCGGATATGTACGTAGAAACCAATAGGAAACAATTTCATTCTTCAATAATTATTTATTTCTTCTTTAATTAGATATAAGAATATTAATTCCGTTTATAATTTGCTGCCAACATTTTTCGAAAAAATAAAGTTACTAGCATTTATCTAACAATTATAGAATCATAGTCTTAGGTTCTCCTAAATATCCCTGCATTCCAAAATAAATTAATGCTGTAAAAGAAATTCACGATTATGGCGCGGGTGTGGAACGGTGCTAAACTATGCAAATTAATTTTCAGATCTCCCCGTCCAGAAAACTGTTCTTTCTATTCTATACGCTGTGCCTGCCGAAACCGCGTAGCTCGAGAAGAGCATTGTTCGTGCCGTTTTCGACAATACGCCAAACGTATGGCTGGAGCTAACGCACTTTCAATCCTTAATTCTAGAATAAATCAAATATGGTTTCTTCCCCCGGTAGCATTTTCTGTGCGTAAACAATTGAATTGGCCGATATTGTTGCAACAAATAGCACACAAAGAAGTAAAATAAGAAGTAACTAATATAATTAATTAGCCTACTTTCCTTAACGTGGGTGCAATTAATTTTTAAATAAACTCTTAAAAGCTGAGTTGGTAGGTAGGACTTCACTTCTCTTTGAAAGCAATAACGTTATAAATGAAACCATAAACATGTGCAACAGTAGTGAGACAATTACAAAAACACACTTACATTACTGATACTCGAACCCAGAAAATCTGTTACCATAGGGTAGCGTGCAATCCACTGCATTATGGAGTTCGAATTCGGAGTATTAATTTCGGATTTATTCAGTCAAATGATTCGAATGATATGGTTTACTGACCTAAAATAAGTGACAGAGCTACCTAAAACATGTAAGATTACATGGCCTACCGTAGCGCAACTTGTATGAAGAAATAGTTGGAAATCGGTTGTTTGGTTTTTTAGTCCCTGAGATATGGCATAATACAATTAATTTACTTATTTGAAGCTATCGTACAAAATTGCAAAAAAAAAAAAGAGGCTCTATATACGATGCTTTTAATGTATACTGTAAACACAGAAATGTTGGTTAAATTCGAATAAATTACTTAATAGTTGTGGCAATTTTACCTAAATTATTTATGAAGCCGCCATTTTGAACATCGTTTTCTGGCCTATTTAAATCATGAATGTTTACATAACCGCCTATAGCATTTATGGTATGTACAATTTGGTACAAGTTAGTTTAAATTTTCCAGTGTATTATTTGATAGGAATCAGTTGAATGATCATCGAGATATGGCATAAAATCTGCATAATTTTCATGTGGTGATATTCATAGAGAGAACAAAAAAGTAATGCAGCAGCACATTCGATTATTGTATACCGCCAATATACAAAGTTAATATTGATTAGATTACAGTCTATCGTAGATACTGCACAAAAAACATACATGATTTTATAGCCGCAATTCTGAAAATTTGTGTGTCAAACTTAAAAAAATATATATTTATTGATATGGCCTACCAGAGTACATCATATTCGTCAAATTTTGTAATAATGGATTTATCGTTTCACACGATATGAGATAAAATTTTATTATTTGTTTGTGAGGTTATCTTTAAAAATTGCTGTGAAATGAGGTTTCTGCTAGACACATTTCATGGTTTTAATAAGTACTGACAGCATACAAAGTTAAGATGGAATTTGTTTCGTTGATATAATATAATGAGCTTAACTATTTATATAGCCACCATTTTGAAAATAAGTGCCTGGCCTACTTAAAACATACCAGTTTACACCACCTGTTTCAGTACTATTTGTTTCCCAAATTTGGTAGTCGTCTGTAACTTGTTTCCCGAGATATTACATAAAACTTTATTTATTCGCATAGCGCCCTCTTTCAAAATGGAGGAAACAAGACGATTCTTGTAGATACAGTTGAAAGTTGTACTATATACTGCCAGCATGCAAAGTTGAGTTGGTATTGATTACATGGCTTCGATGACATAGCATTTTTTATGCTTAAAATTTCTATATGGCAGCTATTTGGAAATAAGTGTCTGACATGCTAAAAACATACCACTTAACATCATCTGCCTTAGTACTACTTGTTTGTCAAATTTGATAGGAATCTATCAATTATTTATTCTCATGGTGCTATCTTGCAAAATAGCGGACAAAAGATTCTCTGTGTAAATACAATTGATAGTTCTTATATTTACTTCCGGCATATAAAGATAAGATGGAAATTATTATGTGGTTTCGACGATATATATTGAAAGCTATATCAGCTAAATTTCCACCATTTTGAAAAACAGTGGCTTAGGTTTTTAAACATGCAATTTTATATCATTTGCCGCAGTACTGCTAGTTTTCCAAATTTGATATGATTTGGTCAATATTTCGTGATATTTGACATACAAACTTTATTCGCATGTTGTTTCCTTTCAAAATGGTGGTCAAAATGGCTTCGTGTAGGTACACTTGATAGATGTAATATATACTTGCAGCATGCAACATTAATTAAGGATTGATTCCATAGTTTCAACGATATATCATTCAAAGCTAAAAATGGCTACACTGCCACCGTTTTGAAAATAAGTGTCTGACGTGCTTAAAACATATCACTCAACTCCGTCTGCATCAGTACTACCTGACTGCCAAATCTGATGGGAATCGGTAAATTTTTTTACCGAGATATGATACAATAACTTTATTTATCCGTATTGCATTAACTCCTAAAATTGCCGAAAAATGTGTTTATGGGTTCGTATATACGATGATTGTAGTAAGTACTTTCAGTATACAATTAAACCTAAAGTATATTTTTGGTCACCAATTTGAAAATAAGTTCCTAATCAAATATATTACTTACGTTTACTTGGCCTATCATAGTAATACTTACCTTCAAAATTAGGTGCGAATTGGTTTAATAGTTTTCGAGATATAAAGTGCAACCTCTATTTATTTATTTGGTTCTATTTCGAAAATAGCGTACCAACAATATTTGCAAATATCAAAATTAAATTCTTTCTTCATGCTCTGCCAGTGTACAAAATTGGTTTAAATCGTTTTAATGGTTCCCGAGATATGACATATAACCCAAATATTTATATGGCCGCCATTATGATTTCCTTGCTAAGTAATTTATGTTTACCAAGTTTGTGGATATTCGGTCTATGAGTTTAAGATTTGACTCACACCAATAGACACACAGCACACATACGCACATCTGTACACACAGACAAACAGAGAGGAAAGTGTTCTCATGTCTTTATTTTCATCGAAAAGTAGGCTAATATGTGTTTTACATACCTAAAACTTGAGTTATCACTATGTGCAATATTACTTGTTTGTCTTATTTGGTAAGAATCGGTCAACTGTTTCCCGGGATGTGACATTAAAACTTTATTTATTCGTCTGGTATTGTCACAAAAAATTTAGGACAGAAGAGGCTCCATGTAGACA
The DNA here is from genome assembly GCA_002778355.1 of Clitarchus hookeri. Classification (NCBI taxonomy): domain Eukaryota; kingdom Metazoa; phylum Arthropoda; class Insecta; order Phasmatodea; family Phasmatidae; genus Clitarchus; species Clitarchus hookeri. The sequence goes on from NQII01001306.1 coordinate 846,981, forward strand.
TATTTGATTTTTGTTATATAACAAACATTTAATGTTAAGTTGGAATTGATTACATGGTTTCGAAGATATAACATGCTTAGCAGAAATAGCTAGTTCGCCACCATTTTGAAAATAATAGTCTGACATACTTGAAGCCTAATTTTTCATATCAATTGCCGCAGTACTACTTGTTTGCCAAATTTGTTAGCAATGTGTTCATTGTTCCTCGAGACATTATACAAAAACTTTATAAATGAATGTATCGCTTTCTTACAAAATGGTGACCCAACTTGGTTGTTTTTCGTTCTTACGATGTTTGTAATAGATACTGTAAGCCTACAAAATTTGGTTGAAATTGGTCAAAAGTATGGTTGTTAGACCAAATAAAACTAAAATATTTGTATAAACGCAATTCTGAAAATAAGTAACTAATTAAATTCAGTTACTTACATTTATCTGGCTAATCTTAGTACTACTTACGTGCACATTTGGTGAAAATTGTTTGTGTAGTTTACGAGATGTAATGTAAAACCTTGATTCTTTAATGTGACGCTATCTTCAAAAATGGCGGACGAACAACAATTTTTTACTTTCAATTTCAATACTTACAACTTCCGCTGTGTGCGCACAAAATTTGGTTTAAATCGGCATAATGGTTTCCAAGATATGACATATAGCGCTTATTTTTAAAATGGCCGTCATTTTTCAAGTAATTGCCCGGCGAAGTTAAAAACTGTAAAAGTCAGGTTCACACATTCAAAAGTTTTTGGGGGATGGAGGACACACCTGCACAGACAAACACATACACACCTACGCATTCACACGGAAAGTAAGATTAAACTATTCTTTACCATCGTCGGTGTGGATATTTTTCGGTATGCAACCTCTGCTCAACACATTCGCCATGGCATCCGTGGCATCAAATGCATTCTTCGACTGAGTGGTCTAGCCCAGGCCTACTTGAAAAACGTGTCTAATTCAGTAACAATGTAGTGGTGGCCTTTAATCGCATGAGCAAAGTCTTGCTTTTCGATCAGGTCGGATTGGAAAATATCGTCCAGCCCTTTCATGGCGTACTTTCTCCGAGGATAATTCCTTNTACACACCTACGCATTCACACGGAAAGTAAGATTAAACTATTCTTTACCATCGTCGGTGTGGATATTTTTCGGTACGCAACCTCTGCTCAACACATTCGCCATGGCATCCGTGACATCAAATGCATTCTTCGACTGAGTGGTCTAGCCCAGGCCTACTTGAAAAACGTGTCTATTTCAGTAACAATGTAGTGGTGGCCTTTAATCGCATGAGCAAAGGTTTGCTTTTCGATCAGGTCGGATTGGAAAATATCGTCCAGCCCTTTCATGGCGTACTTTCTCCGAGGATAATTCCTTNTTGCTTTTCGATCAGGTCGGATTGGAAAATATCGTCCAGCCCTTTCATGGCGTACTTTCTCCGAGGATAATTCCTTCTGGTCGACCTGTGCAATTCCTCGGAAATGGCATATTTGGTCATCTCATGATGTAGCCAGCTTCGACTAGTTATTCGATTATAGAAATAATCTCGTTGGTGAGCGAACGGTTGCCCGCAGACTGCTAAGCGACCAGTAGCTGTAGTATATCGACGGGTTTGTTCGGATAGTCACAAAACACGTAGTCTATCTTGTGATTGGCGTTGACCTTCTGCAGCAGCAGACCCGATCCTAAAGCATCGACCAATCATGGAAACAGTCCCGCGATAATGCCATATTTCGCATGTGTCGTGTCCTAAAATCGCTGCTTTGATGGGGTTATCATTCACGTAATAAGCACGACTGGACTGTAGCAGACGATGGTACTTGCGCAAATCAGATTGGGGTCAGTGTCCGGGATGCCTAAAAAAACAAAAGTTCGCAAAGCCCACGCATAATTTTCACCTTGCGCTTGACGTTTTGCATCACATCTACTGGGAAAAATATCACTTTCTTGTTTCCGAGAAACCATTTTTCATCGTAGTGTCGGAAGCCATCTTGTCGCTGTTCCGATCGGAGTAGGAAGCGATGTAGTGTCCGACCAGGGTATCCACCTCGGGTCAATGTTCTCGCATTCGTTTCCGTTCTCGCGTGGCCCGCAAATCTATCAGGGGCAAATCGTTTTTGTCGATAGGTCTAGACCAATTTTCCGTTTACACATCGGGGTCAGTCCTTCCATCTTGATTTCGTGTTGGTTATCCAGCCGAGGCAAAGCTTCCTCCTGGAATTCGTAGACCAAGTTCGCCGAGACGTTCAATTCTTGAGAGCCAGTCTGTAACTTTTCGTGAGTAGATATTTCGAGCGAACAATTTCGATAGCCCACTGCAGATCGGTCGTCGTCAGTTCTGTTCGGTCTGCTATAATTCATAGAAGAGAATAAACACACAACCACACACACACACACACACATATATATATATATGTATATATATATATATATATATATATATATATATAATATTCACTGTCAAATTGAGGAAAGAAAATTTTTGATTCTTTCCAGTCGGTCGATGCACACATCCAGCACCTTCTTGCTATGCCTCGCAACATTGGTTTTCGCAGACAGTTTTGATGTTAACATATTTTGAAGTGCCTTCAATTCTTCCTGCCTCGGGGTATTCGACACATTGATCTGGTATTTTTTTCATGCCTGTGCTAGTCGATCGCCAGAAAATATTCCACCATTTCTTTTTTCTTGCTCTCGATCTTTTGCCCAAGAAGCAAAAGGCCCCTGCGAACAGCAGTGAGTATGAAATTCCATTACATAATTTCCATCATTATCATCGGAGTGTAGAACATGTCCGAACTTGGAAATGATGTCGTGACTCATGGTCGGCATCTTACTATAAACTGATCGAAGCTATGCCGGTACTTTCCTTTATGTACTGGCTAATCCTTATCGATAACCAATGTTCTGTACTCCTCGTTCGAGCACAAAGAACACACATACTTAAATTCTGCGAATGTAATTTTGGTATTGACATAGTCATTGTAAGCATGCCACAAGTTTGTATTGTCCATGGGAAACAACACGAGAGAATTGACATTATTGGGTAGTTGCTGTTTTGGCATGTGCGAATAGGATTGGCTCAAGTGGACACCGTCCACATTTCCATGCTCTACCATGCTAAAGTACTCCTGGATACAAGACACTTGTCACATGCCACATCGTCTAAAATAAACACTGTTTTTGGCAACACTTCGCTCGCTGATACAATGGCTTCATTTTACCTGCAAGGGAAATAGCGTAGGCATTCCACAGCCAGCAGTACACATTACAGTTGCTGGTATTTTGGTTACTGGAGCGATTTGGAGTGCATGGACATGTTCTCGAACCCAAGACTATTCGGTTCCTTCAAAAGACTGAGAAGCACACACATCTTATCGCAACCAGACAGTCCGCAATTCAGTACTCTCACGATATTGGGCAACAGCGTGCTGTGATGTGCGTTGCGTGAGGTTTCGACATCTTCCTCGGTGATGCAGATGGGAAGAGTAACATCTTGCTTGATGATATGAATGTTACCACTACTATCTTCTACAGAATTTGTGAAACATGTGAAGCATTTGTTGAGCATATGGAGCGATTGTGGAGCCTGTGGAGTAAGTGGAGCACTTCTGGAGTGATTGCAGAGCATGTGGAGCAGGTGGAGCGATTATAGAGTGATTGTGGAGCAGTGTTATAAATTTTAGAATGTCTCTTTAAATCATCCCTGCGACAAATCTGCTTTGGCAGATTTTGCTTTCAAAAGTCATACTTGATATTTTCATTATGCAGGTAGTTATTTCATGTCGTTGTAAATTCCGCAAAGCTGTAAATGCTTTACTACAGAGATGAGAAAGAAGATGCTTCATTAGCACTTTATGTCTGTACTGTTCCAATTCTAGAATAATACTGAAATTAAAACTTACAGGGTGGGTTTATATCGGTTTGTAGTGCAGCATTTTGTGATGATTCGCTAAAGAAATATAAAATCTGGAAGAGGTATCATCGAAACGATGTTCAGCAATCTACCTTCCGAATTATACATTCCCGGATACAGGTTCCGCGGGCTGGGAAACAAGCTATTTGAAAGGTTGTCATACGGCCTTACGGCCATCAACACGCTGGTCAAGGTGTGCAAGAAACACGACTTTGCTTACTCCCTGAACAAGGACCTGGAAACTTAACACCAAGCAGACAAGATACTTGCACATAATGCCGACGAGATAACAAAAACATCAGATACCAGACTCGATGAAAAATTGCCATGTGGGGCGTTTATAACGCGATTAAAGCCAAGGTAAAGTTGGGCATGGGGGCGAAGAAAGTGAGACGAAGTTCCAAGAGAAGGGTAAAGAAAAAGATGGGTGGATTCCTTCCCGCGTTGATACCTGCAATCGGTGCTGTGGGTGGTTTCGCCAGGGCCATAACGAATATCGTTAGTGCGGTGAAACGAGCATCGAACCAATGTATGCAATTGGAGGAAAATCGCTGCCACATATATAAGGTGGAAGCTATCGCCATGGGTAGAAAAAGGCCAAGGATTTACATATGATGACCCTACCAAGGAGGAGGAAGAGGTGCAAGAAAGAAAAATAATTGCAGCATGAGGAGGTGGTAATGAAAACTCTACCAAAATGTCCACTCGCGAACGTGGATTTGGAACTGTTTGCACACAAATTTATATCTCATTTTCGCGGTGTTTTCATGCAAGATGCTTTGCTCTCTAAACACAAATGTGACGAATTTTCTACAATCAACCTGGACACGACAGCCGGGCCCAGTACGTACTGGGTAACCTATATAAAACATGTAAATGTGAGGTAAACTGTGGCAGTTTTGGGAATTCGTTACCGCCATCCGAACTGTGACTGTACCTGAAAAATTGCAAATTGACTTACAACTACGAAATGGAGCAGATGCCAAACTCATGGAACTGCGGGCACTTGTGTCTTCTCTTTCAGGTGCAATGGAATAAAAATAAATCGTAGGCGAATAATTGTTCGTTAACCTTTTACATAAAAGGGTGTTCGAACCTATATTCTCGAGTCACTATGTCATTGTCCACCATTCTAAGTGGTAAGACATCCAAGCTGAAGACGATGTTTTACCTACCCTTGGAGCTGGAAAGGGAGTGGGTCGTCGAATTGATGGATTTTAAAACTTATAATACCATATCCAACATAGAATAAAACATGAATTCTTCATTGCGGTATGTAGCGGCAGAATATGTGAAGGTAAACAGCATTCCCACGGACGCACACAAACTGAAGGACATCGCCAATTCAATCAAGAAATCTGTACCATCAGATGTGACTTTCGAACTGTGCGGTAACCGCAGCATGCTGAAGGCAGAAATATTTTGTAGTGCCAATATCGATTTCCCCGAAATGGATTCCTTCGTGCTGGAGTTCGAGATCGAATCTATAAAACTAGTAAAACGCACGAATCCTCACAACCTGTGAACATATATATGGTGAATGTAATACACATAAACTGTTATTTGGCGAGCAGCTGCTACATCAACAGTAAAACCAGCAATACGCTGCACAAGTTTGCGCAGATGGCTCCACCATATTATAAACTGGTCGAATTTTTGAAAAGCATAATTTACATTCCAATGACCGCGAAGTGCACGCACGAAGTGGTCGTGAGGATCGTTTATCGGGACGATAAGCAGCTAGACTTCAGAAATGAAGAAATCACTTTGCCTCTGCATCTGAAACGATGGGATTGAGTTTCGCGAGACGAACCATGCGTAAAGTCGAGTGCAGCACCAAACCCAGGACCAGTAGAACTCGAAACACTAGCATGCTGACATGTGCCAACGAGCAGTTTTTATGTAGCCCAGGGTTTAAAGTGAGCAGGCATGAAAGACAACATATTGAGTGTGACCTGGTGGGCAGAATTTGACGACAGAATAGACAAGTTTCAGCTGCATTGCTACCAGCCATATCTGGCCGGCCCCTACACTCTCGGGCGAAAGGACCAGACGCACCCCACCACCATCATGTTTGTCCGAAATGGTATACTCCACCTTTTCGAGCGAGTAATGTACGAACTGAACAGTGTTACAATTGACGAAATGCGGGATATGGACATAATCACCACCATAAAATAATACCTCTCGCTCACGCCTAACAATCTCGACATGGTAAAAATGGTGGTCTCGGGAATGGAAGATGGCTACAAATTCCCATATTTGCAGAAGGTGAGTTCGAGGTAAGCATGTCACATCTATGCTACTTGGTTTCGCCGAAGATTATAGGTAGATAATAATAGGAGCCAAGCAAGAATTTTTGATAATGCTAGCCACTTTGCATCTCGATGCAGTGTTGGGAGCCATATAAAACCAATCGCTGTAACCCTGATCAACATAAAGTGGTTCGTTCCCCACATGACGCCAAGAACTCGTGAACGCATAAAGCTACTGAAGTACGTCAGGAAAGAAAAAATCATCGACATAACCTCCAGGAGCTGGAGTTTGGTTACGTGCCCAAACTTGTCATCTGCCATGCGAAACCACTGGGTTGTGAAGACGTCTTCAAGCATGGAAAACACCGCTACATCGTACTGGCATTTCAAACGAACAAGAGCAACACAACATTTCGACAGACAAATCGACCTTCAACCACTGCATTGTCCAGAATGTAAAAATATTTTTTTTACATCAGAAACTCTCTATATGTTGATTTTTCACCTCCTCCGACCAAGAGGGTTTTACGTTGCAGTATTATCTGTATTCTCAGTTTAAAGCCTCCTACTACGGGCGCGATTACTACCCCGTCGTGAGCCTCTCGGTAATAGCCAACTCCTACACAGCGCGTTTCCAGGTGGCAGATAGGGGAATGTCCTAACTGGTTCACTGGTGGATAGGGTTGAAATAATATAGACCCCATGGAACAAATGTGGCACAAGGAGGGAGGATACCCCCACTAGAAAAAAAAACCTTGAGTGCCTAAGATTCTGTGCGTCTTGTTTCTAGCGAACTTTGCCGAGGGCTGATGTGAGCTTGCTCTGCCGAGGTGGCCACCAGAGCATGAGAGAGAAGCCAGCCCCGTTAGGACCTGACAGGAGAGCGACAGGTGAATGCGCCTCGGTATCGCATTTTTTCGTTCCTTGCAGGAAGGGATTCGCCGGTTTTGCTCTGTCTGCAACGAGGATACCTTTAAGTCCCATAACAGGGAGGACTTCCCCCAGGGACCGTTTATGTTGACTGGGCCTCAGAGTACTGTGGTAGGAGGTCCACCCCCGAGGGTACACCCGCTCCCAGTTATATTGGCTCGCCCACCTGTCATGATGTGCTGGTGACACAAACTTTTATGGACCATACAAAAAACCCAGGAAACACTCCAGGTATTGGCACGCCAAAACCAAGCACGGAGGTAGAAAACACAGAGCTCACGAAAAAGCAACCTCAATCTCTAAGAGAAAGGAAATGCCAAATAGCTATTGCAGATGAGCAACTACAGGAGTTGCACAAGGCACTGAAGAAAATCTCAAACTTTTGTAGCACCAAAACAAATATGTTCAACAACATTAAGACGGGCATCCAAGAGGCAACCGAGCCATTAAAAGATGCGTTCGCTGCTCGCCGGAAATTGAAGGAACTTCAACGTACTCTGCCGCAAAGAAGGCTTCCAATGCATGCACTTGAGAAACCAAAGACCCCTGATAGCGAAAAAAAAAAAGATCCCCAACCTAACTTAGCCCACCAGAAGACCCCGAAGTGCGCCCATCTAAGAGACAGACATTCAGCAACGAATGGAAGACAGCCAAGCACACGAAACAACCTCTAATGTTGGAGCAAAACCTTGAGGATTCCCAGACGAAAAACTCGACGCCTCAAGCAAGAAGTACTGACCAAGAGCCGACCCACAGAAAGGAAGTCAAAAAGAAACCAAGGACAAAACGCACACAAGCAGTCTTCGTTCAACGTGGAGCTGGAAAAACGTATACTGATCTGCTGAAGGATATTAAAACCAGCGTACAACCTGAGAAATCAGATACAGATATTAAGTCTGTCCGAAAAGCAAAGACTGGTGGGATTCTCCTAGAATTTAGTCACAAAACGAAAAACTGCGTAGTTTTTAGCGATGCGGGGAGAAAAGCGGAGGGAAACATGGGGACAGTAAGGCCACTAGTACTTAAAAGTACCGTCGAAATTAGAGACTTGGAGATTACAACAACAGAAGAACTCAAGTATATCCTAAAAAGAGATATTGGAGATGCCTCTCTAGCACACTCCATACGACTCTCAAATACCCTACGCGGTCAGCTCATGGCGATAACTGAACTTAATGAAGATGATGCACAACAACTTATAGAAAATGGGCGCATAAAGATCGGCTGGATTTACTGCAGAGTTCGACAACAAACGATCGTACAATGCTGTTTCAAGTGCCTCGGATACGGCCACTTAGCATAACAATGCAAGGGCCCATAGGCAAAATATATGCTTTAAGTGCGGTGACCCTGCACACAAAATGGCCTCATGCACTCAAACACCAAAGTGCTATCTTTGTATAGACGACTGGAAACAACTGGACACAGAACATGTTGCAGGCTCAGGAAAATGCCATGTTTTTCGCACTGCCCTTAACGAAGCTAAATAAAGACAAATATGATGCGCTTCCTCCAGGGAAATCTGCAGAGAAGTCGATTAGCCACCGATTTACTAAAAAAACTATATCTACCACCAAGGTAGACATGACGATTTTAAGTGAACAATATAAAAATCAAGATGGACATGCATGGGCCACTGATAACACGGGAAACGCCGCAATAAGGATTGTAGACCTTATTATAGATATCCTAGACAAAGGGAGAGGTGATGGCTTCGTTTGGATTAAGACAAAATACTGCTTTATAGTAAGCTGTTACTTTACGCCAAATGACAGCACTTACACCTTTCTCCTTAAAGCGGAAAACTTCGAAGACTGTTTACGATCCTTGAAGGGTAAAAAAATCGAAGTAGGAGATTTGAATGCCAAAGCGGCGGAATGGGGTATGTCTTTTACCGATACCAGAGGGAAAATCTTTACAGAGATGGCGGCAAGAGTGTCTCTCGAAGTCATAAACGAAGGAACCTCAACCACCTTCAAGCGAGCGGGTAACAGGGAGACCATTATCGATGTGACTCTCTGCTCAGCAGACTTGGCCCAACAGATATCCAACTGGCACGTATAGGAGTACCTTACAGGTAGTGATCACCAATACATTAATTTTGAAGTAAGCTCACATGAAATTATTCAAATAGGCAAACGTAATTTTCGCTGGAACGCAAGCAAACTGGATGAGAGAAAATTCATCGAAGCCATGCACGAACCACTAACAGGGAATAGCCTGGCTATCACTGACTCCCCAACTCGGGAAGAAGCAGAAGTGAGAGCAGCAAGATTTATGGACGCAATCACACATGTATGCGATGTGTCTATGCCAAGGAGAAAAACCCCACACAAAAAGAAAACCCGTCTACTGGTGGAATTCAGACGTTACATCCGTTACAGCTAAATGTCTTACGCAAAGAAGAATGGCGCAGAGAGCGCATAAGAACAGGAGCAACCTCGAAACAGCAAGTGCAGTTTATAAGAATGCCAAGAGACAGCTAAAACATGCAATTAAAAAGAGTAAATCCCAGAAATGGACAGCGCTATGTGAGGAAGTAAATAACGACCAGTGGGGTCTTGGCTACCAGATAGTAACAGGTAAGTTTGGAGGACAACTCTCCAGTGGAGCAAAAGACAAAGTGACGATGAAAAATATCGTGGAAAACATTATTCCCTGATGACACACCGAGAAAATGTACAGCGCATGGGCAAACTAAAACGGAGCCCCCCTCCTTATTCATAAGCATTGAGATTAAAACAGCAGTATGCTCGATGAAAAATGGTAAAGGTCTGGGACCAGGCGGGATCCCGATAGAGGTAATGAAGCTCGCGGCACAAACATGCACACAAGAATTTGCGGACATGTATAATACCTGCCTCAAAGCTGCCATTTTCTGCAAAAGATGGAATAGACAAAGGCTCGTTCTGACTGGTAAACCTAATAAAATGGACAGTTCGCCATCGTCCTTCTGGCCTCTGTTTATGCTAGACTTGTCCCGAAAAATATACGAGAAGTTTCTTAAGGTCAGAATCCTAGCAGACATTAATGAACATGGAGACCTATCAAACAAATAACACGGGTTCAGGAAAGGACGCTGCTATAAACGAGGTGGTAGTGGCGGCCCTTCAAACTGAAATGGGAAACCACAAATCGAAAAGGGTGTGCATCCTTGCCACGTTTGATGTTAAAAACGCTTTCAACTCGCTAAGATGGACTGATGTAATGAAAGCATTGAGTAAGTTTAATGTATCAGACTATGTAATAGAGGTATGCGAAGCTTATCTAGATGGACAGAGTACTTATGTACACCACTCTAGATGGTCCTGCAGAAAAGACAGTGACGAGAGGAGCAGCTCAACTATTAAGGTCCCGATTGCTGGAACATGACCTACGATGACATATTTGAAGTGGACATGCCTGAGGAATCAATTCGTGTAGGTTACGCTGATGATGTAGCCTCAGCTCTCTTAGTTAGAACAATAGAAGAAGCTCAATATAAAATCTACTTAACCATCAGACATCTGAAGACTTAGTTATCTGAGCATGGCTTAGAATTAGCAGAACATAAGAGGAAAGTAGTATTTTTAACCAAGAAACGAGTCCAAATACCCCACCTTATGTACGCTGGCAACACCGCGATCGAAACTAAGAAAGCAACCAGGTATTTGGGAGTGATCCTCGACCAGAAGATAACATATCGCGAGCATATACAGCTGACAGCAAAGAAGGCAAGACATTTGGTGTCCGGACTTAGTCGACTAATGGCGAACATAGGTGGACCTACACCAGAAAAAAAAACTCTTGACTAATGTAGCCCACTCAATAATGTTGTATGGTGCTGAGATATGGTCTTACGCACTTGAACCAGAGTAAAACCGTAAACTGCTAGGCGCGGTGCAGAGAAACTGCGAAATGAGAGTGATAAGCGCTTATAGAACGACTTCGGAGCCAGCAGCATTAATTATAGCGGGATTGATCCCGATAAAACTGTTAGCGTAAGAGCGAAATCAGATCTTTAAGAGAGCGGCGGAGGTAAACAAAAACTAAACCCGCTAGCAAGAGAGAAACCATACTATGAACCAATGGCAGATCACCTGGAACCATGGAAACAGAGGAAAGATGACCAGAAAATTGATACCCATTTAAGATTGCTGGGTAAATAGAAAACACGGAGTAGTAAACTACTATTTGACGTAAGTGTTAACCGGCCACGGTTGTTTAAAAAAACCTGCATCAAATGGGTAAACTACCAACAGACAGATGCTCTTACTGTACAGAAGTCGACGACGTTGAGCACACAGTGTCCACCTGTCCCAGATGGAATCTAGAACAAAGTCAAGCAGAAGCACAGCTCCGAGAGACCTTCAGTGCTGATGGCCTGGTGACATTAATGCTCAAAAACGAGAAAAACTGGAGCATAGTACGTGCTTTCACCGAAAGCTTACTCAAAGAGAAAAGAAGCGAACAAGATATGTGCACGCGGCAGATCACTTAGGGTGAACACATTCAGACTGATGTAATGCTGCAAGTCGGTCCCATTCTGATCCCTCTACACCAGAGGGCGAGATAGGGGAGGTTTTTAGTGAGTAAAAGCCGCACACTACCGTTCATCTTTCTTCATTTTTCCAAAGTGTCTTTGAAGATTTTTTACCCCTAAAAAAAAAACCATTCTGACCCAAGAAAGATTTCATGAAACAGCGCCATTGCTGTTCTTCGACATGTACAAACAAAANAAAAAAAAACCATTCTGACCCAAGAAAGATTTCATGAAACAGCGCCATTGCTGTTCTTCGACATGTACAAACAAAATGAGTGACTTCAAAATGGTGTGGTGGATTGTCATATAGAGTTATTTCTAAGGAAAATGTACCTGCGAACACTACTGCATTTTGTTTGATTTTGAATGACAGAGTAGTGAACTATGGCTGCTTTTAGGCTGTTGAACATGGTGAGCTAAGCAAATATAAACGAGATGATCACTGCTTCTTTTCACCACAGTTTGTATCAGGTTGTACTGTAATCTGCAAAGATTTCAGATCCAGAGCCTCTACATGATCAAAGAGATCGCAGTGACCTACGACGACGATGAAAAAACACGCATGCTCTCCTTCCACCCCCCTTATTCTGGAAATTCTTGGACGAGAAAAGCAAGAAGACGAACAACTGGCTACCAAGTACCACCATGGACTGCGGTGGGACAAAGGCAAGATTATGTACCACCAAGTGGGAAACATGCTGCGAGACTTCCTGATGGTCTACAGGACCAGTTTACGTGGCGAGGCCTTGACAGAAAAAATGGTTGAACGACTTGTGCAAAAACGAAGTTGAAATCCTCTATGTGCAGGTCGAGTATGGCTGCCCTTCGCTGCACAAGCTGACGAAACTTTGCAACGACCAGCAGCATCATGTCTNCTATGTGCAGGTCGAGTATGGCTGCCCTTCGCTGCACAAGCTGACGAAACTTTGCAACGACCAGCAGCATCATGTCTGTGACAGGTCAGAACCTGAATTGACACATGCTTGGAGGAATGCACAGCTTTTGCGCAAGTGGTATGCCTCATCCTTGGACTGTGAATTGACGAGTTTCAACTAGACACAACGTCATCCAAAATATAAGAGAATTTTAGATTTGTAGTGGCACACCTGATCATCATCCTTATGATATATAATCGGTAACAATCGACGAGCTCGTTTAATCATCGCCTAGAGGTCTGATCGTAACCAAGACTCCATTCTGCCCTACTAACATTTGTGTAAATGCCAAGCTAAAGTACAGTAGCATGGAATACAGTTTCATTGCAGAAGATGGATTGATGTGCACCTATAGAGAGACCTGCGATGGCGGCATACATAATTGGCATATCGCGCACTATCCAGTCGTCTATGAACCATCGCAGTTTAAGTTGGAGTGTCCAGGAGCATCGACCTGCATCGTGTTCCATATGAAACAGCAGATACAGCTGCCACGCACCATTATCCAAATCGTTGCTCCGGTTCAAACACCTGCTACCATCCATGTGCCGGATTGTGCTGTAGAGCTGCCCCAGGTGAGGTACGATCTTTCCCAGCATCCCAGGCCCAAGAAGGAGGCTGCCAGCCAGATGGCCAGATGCCGCCAAGAACAGTATCAGCGCCAGACACTCGGGATGGTACCCAGCATGGATGTTTCTGCCTCCATCTCGGGAAACAAAACTGCACCCACTCGTTGGGGCTGCCCAACAGTGTGTATTCCTGGAGCTGTAGATGCGCGACCTATTGTTAAAGAAGTGCAAGATCTGCAGTGTGGCTATGATGAGGGTGATGACCAATCGAGAACCGATGGACATCACTATGATCCAGAGACTTGTGCGACGCTTTGCAAGAAGCTGGTGCTTACCATAATTCGAAAACTGTTTAGCCATTCATGTAACAGTCCTCTAAAGTAGAGAACTATATGAACTCTTTTTTTAAAATTACAAATGTGTTGTTTATTGACTGTGTACTAAATCAACAATTTTAGAAATTTTTTTAGTGTTTTATTTATTTTACCTTTACTAATTTATTTTCAATGTAATTTAGTTATTTATTTATTAAGTAAATTATAAATGGTAAAATTAATTTCAAATATAATTCCTTTATTTTTTCTTAGTTGAATTATAAACGTTAAATTAATTTGAGATATAATTAATTAATTTTCTCTTCAATTAATTCTTAATGGTAAAAAATAATTCATTTTCTAGTTTTTTTTATTACTTCNATAATTAATTAATTTTCTCTTCAATTAATTCTTAATGGTAAAAAATAATTCATTTTCTAGTTTTTTTTATTACTTAAATTTTGTACAACCAGCTGTAATATTTTATAATGCAAGGAAAAGGAATGTATATTAGAAATAAAACACTTAACCAAATATAATTTAAAAAAATTATATTTAACATAATATTTCTTTTGCATCACACAATGTATATTATTTTCAAGTCATGTTGTTCAGCGTAGATATCTCTCTTCTCCATCTGTGGGAAGTCGACTACAATTTCTAGGGAGCCNATAATTAATTAATTTTCTCTTCAATTAATTCTTAATGGTAAAAAATAATTCATTTTCTAGTTTTTTTTATTACTTCAATTTTGTACAACCAGCTGTAATATTTTATAATGCAAGGAAAAGGAATGTATATTAGAAATAAAACACTTAACCAAATATAATTTAAAAAAATTATATTTAACATAATATTTCTTTTGCATCACACAATGTATATTTTNAACATAATATTTCTTTTGCATCACACAATGTATATTATTTTCAAGTCATGTTGTTCAGCGTAGATATCTCTCTTCTCCATCTGTGGGAAGTCGACTACAATTTCTAGGGAGCCATCCTCACTTCCATCTCGTGAGGGGGCGTAGTCAACCTCTTTCGTTCCGGCATCTCCCTTCTCCTTTACCATCCACATGGCATGACCATGTGCATGGTTCCCCGGACATTGGGACCAGGGACTACGCAGTACGTTTGCAAGCAGTTTTTTGAAGACATTATGTAGAGTTATTTGAATAAATCATTTTTTCATTTTTATAATTTTCTGCAGTGGTGCATGACCATACTAATTAGGTGGGGTTGCAACACCGCAAATGAAAGCAACCCACCCATAAAAGAGGATCTGGATAAGCCAGCGATACATCTGACAGGTAGAGTATAATTTTGCATAGGCTACAGTATGTCACCGTTCAAGAGCACAACATTCATCAACAGCAACACACCTAGAATTATGTATATAGCTCTTGCATGTACTACATAATGCTGCTGGAAAAAACTACACAATGGGAACAGTGCACAAGTGCNAATTTTCTGCAGTGGTGCATGACCATACTAATTAGGTGGGGTTGCAACACCGCAAATGAAAGCAACCCACCCATAGAAGAGGATCTGGATAAGCCAGCGATACATCTGACAGGTAGAGTATAATTTTGCATAGGCTACAGTATGTCACCGTTCAAGAGCACAACATTCATCAACAGCAACACACCTAGCATTATGTATATAGCTCTTGCATGTACTACATAATGCTGCTGGAAAAAACTACACAATGGGAACAGTGCACAAGTGCNATTATGTATATAGCTCTTGCATGTACTACATAATGCTGCTGGAAAAAACTACACAATGGGAACAGTGCACAAGTGCACAAGATTGCAGAAACAGTACACACAACAGGACATATCGGTAACATGCCTGACAAGATAATGATACATCTTGCATGAGCTGCAGCATACCACAACACAATCTTTCATAACGTCAGTCAAAAGAAAATGGATACACAAAATAACTGGTCACGTGGATGGTTGGTATGGTATGGTCTTTGTACAACGGCGCTTGACAATATATAATTTTCTTGCATAGGCTACAGCTACCATTATGATTCGTTAATGGCATAACTGACTATATATGCATTTTCTTGCATGGGCTACAGTGTATTGCTGCAGCTGATGGTGAGATATATTTACATATCACCATTATATATCCGTAAGGCTCTGTATTTATTCCATTTTCCATTATCTGCCTCTTGCCATCAGCCCAAGTTAGATCTAATTTATTTATGCATTAAGTGTGTACATTGTTCTGGTGCGATCTGATTGAGTTGACAGAAACACGTTAATGTTGTTGTTGCATCAGTAGTTTCTCATAATCTTCAAATGTTATCTTATCCTTCACTGCACATTTTTAGATGCCTTGAAACCTTTTGCTTGCCTTGTTACATATAAATAAATACATTTTGGCCCTCAGCCTAATAAACTCCTGCATTACATCCCCTCCACACTCCTCTTTAAATTTCCCAAGAACGTTATAATTGGTAGGGAAATAGCAATAAAGGGTAGAGGGCATAGGCACTGGTATCTAACTCTGCCATCAACTGCGTATCTTTAGCCAGGTCCTGATAGAAATCATTAGTCTTTATCTGGTATATGAAGCTGTTGGTGTCCACGTAGGCCAGTTCAAAGTAATCATCATATTTTTTTCATTATATCACAATGATATCCATACATCAGGGTCTTGGAGAGGTCTAGTATTGCAAAGCGTACATTTATCGGTTTATCAAATACTATTGTTTCCTTTTTCATCTTCACCTGAATCCTATCCTTGAATGTTTATTTTGCAATCAGTTTTATTGCTCTTTGTTTCTTGCATACTAATTCCATGTTTTGTCACTTCCTTTTGTTTTCCATCAGTTTTCAAATGTAGCATTGTTCAGTAATTTATAGAAGTCTTTCGAAATTGTTGTTGGCTGCTTTTCGTTTCGCTGTATTTAGATCAATATATGGTTTGAGCCATGCTTCCTTTTCAAATCGCAGTGCCCTATGTATTTTTTTTTTTANGCTGTATTTAGATCAATATATGGTTTGAGCCATGCTTCCTTTTCAAATCGCAGTGCCCTATGTATTTTTTTTTTTAAATTTTACCCTCATGTTCCAATGCCTGCTTCAAATTTCTGTAACTTATTATATAATTTTCCTTTTCTTCTTAACTAGTAAAAGCTCAGCTTTTATCTGGAGGGTAAACGTTCACCTGCAGAAATGGCCGGTCCTTGTGTGCTTCATGCAGGGGTACGGGGTACATATATCCAGTATGTAGTCTGTGATGCTGTCGTCANATGGCCGGTCCTTGTGTGCTTCATGCAGGGGTACGGGGTACATATATCCAGTATGTAGTCTGTGATGCTGTCGTCAGACAGACCCATGACATCAATGTCTATGCTGACCCACTGGAAATCACGCATGGGTAGGGGTAGAGACATTACCCACCCGTATAGATTATTCGCACTACATACTGTAGGTAGGCCGGTTTCTTTGAATTTTTTGAAGATATCCACCAGGGGAAGGACACCCATTTTCAAAAAAACTTTAGAGTAGTCACCAAGAGTTAGAATTAAACTTGTCCTAATATATTCTTCACGAGCAGGTAATCAGTCGGCGCGCCTGGCCGCAGTCGGTACTGCTGTGAGCTCCTCTCTGCTCGCGTTATTAAACAAACAACATACTCTCTGTACTGTACAGAAATGGCGGTTTGGAGATGTGGAGATCGCGGACGGCAGATATCAGAAGTTGCGTCGTTGGTAGTAGGAAGCAGGACGATAACGAACAATTTTTTTTTTCTTATCTACTCCTAAACGAAGTATTATGTTGCCGCGGTAGGGACGGGAGATTATTGCGTCTCAGGGCTAAGCCCAATACGCGTACAAGGAAGGGAAATCAATCATGCAAGGAGACATGCATTGCGGCAGAGAGGAATTGGGCTGCCATTGCCACAATTCGGCCATGATAACCTTCCTAAGTGTACTTATAGCTAAAAGACTATACTAACAAGAGAAAGGGAAAACTCGCCATATACACAGTAAAAGCTCTTTCAAAAGGAAAATTGTTGCATGCATTATCAGAATTATCATAAAATACTACAGGAGATAGATGGGTGGAAGCCATGCTCTTTATTAGTAGGGATAGAAAATACTAGTAAAGAGTAGGGGCGACAACATAGTTTATGTGGAGCTGGTTTAACCAGAGTAATGCTTGCACAACACTCGGGNGGCCTACCCCCACCCCACCCCGAATCACCAATGGATCCTGAAAACTTAAGGGAAAAAATAGAATTAGTTGTCAGTGAGTGCCAGCAGAGCCAACACAAACCTACTTTTGCTAATCCACGACAAGATGTTGATTTGCCTGAAAGGCAATTGGCTACTGGGAGGGCCCTTGCGGGAGGGGGGTGGGGTATGGTGTGCGTTGCTACAGCTGAGTTTCTATGTTGACTATGGCACGCGTAAAATTTAATTGGGATATCCAGGGTAATCCTGCACTATGTAGGCGATTCCAGTAATTGTGTGTTAATATGTTGATTCGTGTTACAACCCCACTAGGACCAAATATTTTAACTTGGTTTACTTTATCTTTTATACATAGTAAAGTACATTACCAAAAAAAAACTCTTTATTTTCCCTGTTCGTAGAGCTGAAATAAAATAAACTCGCAAGCACTCTATAAAAAAACTGAGAGGTGTACATAAATAGTTATGCATTTTACTCTTATTTACAATATGTCTTCTTATAAAAGTGTGGTAGGTAGGTGGCTAAGGTGTCGAACAGTACATTTTTTTTACTTACATTTTAAATATATAAGTAAATGGCGTAATAACCCAGCCCATCTTCGTGAGTGAAGTGAGTGTAGAGATTTGGGAGGGTCTTAACATCGAGGTCTTGGGAGCCGATGAGGGTGATGCGAGGTGAGCATGGGGCAGCACCAGAATGCAAGGGTGGGGGAAACAGGAGTTCCCGAGAAAACCCGCCGACCAGCGGTATCGTTCGGCACGATTTTCACATGCGAAAGTCCGGAATGACCACACCGGGAATATTAGTAATATAATGTATAGTTTATTTAATTTTTTACTTAAATTATATTTTAAAAAATTATACCAAATAAAAAAATTATTTCATGCAACAATGGTATATCTAAAAATTTTAATTTTTCATTGCTATTTGTGTGCAAAATTCATTTGTTTCTTTAATTTTCAATAAAATTCTATTGGAGACGTACATTTTAAAACAAAGAAATATTAACACAATTGTATAACAAATAAATAATTGTGTAGTATAAATTACATCTATTCTTAGCAACATTTTAAAATTAATCTTTTTGAAGTGGTAATTTCCAGTTACACTTATAACTTTAAATTTTATAAACAAAATAAGCAATTTTTTTGAAAACTTGTTCTAGTTGTCCAGGTTGAATCACTTTTTCTTTAATTTAAATATGTATATCAAACTTAGAATTTAAAATATAGTTAATTAGTTTTATAAAATTATTTTCCATTAATATGAAGTTAACAATGTATATGATATTCATAGTATTTTTGTAGCTCTCCAAAATCGTTAAAGACAACTTTTTCAGACTGCGATTTCTTAAAAGGCCGTCCCAAAACCCGAGTGAAACTACAATCGGAACTGTATTCAAATATGGTACAGATTTTCCACCAGTAGAATGATAGCATCGCTGCTTAACGTCCCGTATGTATATGGAACACGACGAGAACACTGCGCGCCATTTCAGAGACCTGCTTATAGTGGCGATGGGGCATTTGGTGTCTGTGTTAGCGTAGCCTTTATCGCTCCCGCGCTCCTCGGTCTCTAACATAGAAAATAGCACAATGTAGGAAGGTCCCTTAAATGTGCTTTGACGCAGTCATCATTTACATTTGAAGAATATACCTGCCGTAACTGCGTGTTTCGTAACATCAGTACTGCATGCTATGGATAAATCTAACGTCGAATAAAGAACATTTATTTTATATATGATCTCTTACTAAAGTTCAACGTTTATCTGTTGGCACCTTCATTGGCCATTAGTTTCATATTGTAGTTTACTTGTGGGTGCAGGATACACTATGGAATTGGTGGAGAAATAAGCAGCGCTTTTAACTTTTTTAATAAACCTAAATATAAATGTATCTGCCTGAATCCATAAATGCATGCAATGGCATCACTGAAGCATGCTCGGGAGACCATGTGTTTTTCCACGCGTTAATTTACATTAAACCAACCTTTCAAACTCCTCGCAATGCACGTTCAGATCGCGACCAAAATGTGTACGTAAAACTAAATCGAGTTTTCTGTAATAAAGAGGGCTGAACGCCACACGCGAAGCCGAGGTGGATTAAACAGCAAAGTTTGCCACCGAACGCCGGTATAAGTTGTTCACGTACAACAGAGCCCTTTTTAAAAGCCTTTTTCAGTTTATTATTTCTGTAAATGGTGTATCCATATACCATATGTAAAAGTTAACATCGCCCTGGGACACATAATTCGTATCCGTGTGCCTACCATAGTCAAAAGATACAGTAGATGGATTTTCCTCCTCAGTAGATGGGTTTTCCTCCTATGCACATGTCCCCCAACCTTTATTCCAGAACTGCCGCCAGAGCTGTAAAAGTTACGTTTTTTAACAGTAATGTTTCGTTTGTTTAAATTTTACTTTACAACAAGCCGCGCTTTTACGAAATCAAAATAATAACACAGCGTGTAAATTGATTGAATTGCATTTGCGTTAAAGCTTAGTCAAAAGTGGTTTAATACCACATCTAAGCACTTATTTTAAGTAAACAACGTGCTAACCTACGTCTAAGCCACGTGGTTTTCACAGTTTTCTGAGGAGAAAAGTTGTCGTCTCTGTGACAGTGGGGAAATGCCGACAACCTAAAACACGGCACTACTGTGCTGGTTCTTACGCCCTTCATGAAGGCTTTCCTTCCCGTCGCCATCCCGGAGAATGGACAAGATGACAGATAAGGTGGGGTATAGGGCAGCATAATGAGAACGGGGAGGAAGCAGGTGAACCCGAGAAAACCACGGTGATGTCCAACACACCTACCACGGGAGATTCTCCCTTACAAAAAATTCGCAGCCGCAGTGGACAGACGGCTGACCACTGAACGGGACCGCACTCCGTTTTATGAAATTCATCGCTGCCAACATAACCTCGCACATGATCTTTAAAATATGTGCAGTTTCAAAATAATATTTTTTTTAGGTTTAATACAAAAAAATTTTTTGGACCGAGAACCGAATTCGGGTGCCTCTTCTACAGCCCCGATGGCACCAACCGTTGAAATTCTCCAGCAGCCATGAGTCACCTGCTCAAAAGTGATCACCTTGCTAACCTGCGAAAGCATATCGAAATTTATGGGCATCCGATAGAATATGCTGGTCGACAGCTGATCAGTCATTGAGTCACAACTTGCTCTTCGAAGTCCTATGGTGTAATTCTTCCTAGGACTATCGCTACAACTAAGGGAAAGTCAGCGTCAACGACTTACGATTAGGAGGAAGAAAGTTTTCGCAAATAAAGTTTGCTTAGAAGTTTACCCTGTTAACCGTTATATTTACATATCTATATATGCCTCACGCCACCTCACACTGTGTGGCTGTATTGTCCGCCTTCGCTTATGATCACTCGCCACAATTACACAGGTCATAAAACACTTGGTTGCAAGAACTCACATAAAACATTTGAAGTGAAAGTGCCATCTACAGAACAGGAACACGTAATATTTTATGCTTTTATTCGTTGTTATTTATTTTCAATTTTTAAAATATTATTAATATTTTACAAAATGTTTTGGACACTACTATGGTATACACAATTATAATAAGTTTTTATTGATTTATTTATTTTTTTTTTTTTTTCTCCGAGTACATACGTAAATGGTGTAAAATATTATTTCATCAATCCAAACGAACCGGGAATCTCCGGATGTTTACTCTGACATTTTCGGACAGCCTATTGTTAAATTTCTATATTGATCCTGAAAAACGGCGTTCCTACCTATCGGAATCAAACAATGTTACCAAGTGTGGTGCACTTTCGTCACGAGGCAATGCTCGGGCTTTACTCAGCACAACTGTTTCTTCCTCATTACAGAATATTCCGGCAGACAATATCTGACTCCACTTAATGCATGGTCTCCTGTAGCATTAATGGTGTGCACAATTTGGTGGAAATTAGTTTAATTCTTCCGGAAATATGAAAAATGTTTAATTTTGTTACCTGGCACTATTTGGCTAAATGCTCGCAAAAGAGGATCTCTGTATGCGTATTGATACTTCTTATGAATCCTGTTAGCGTACAAAATGTGGTAGAATTATGTTGAATTGTTTCAAAGAAATAACATATTATTCTTAATTATGTACATTAACCACATCAAAACAAGTTCTGCTCTAACTAACACATATCAGTTCACATAACTTAATCTAGCCTACTCGCGTGAAAAATTTGGTAGGAATCGGTTTATTGGTTTGCGAGATATTGCAAAAAATATTTTTTTCGATTTAACGATCTTTGTAAATGGAGGACAAAAAGTTATGTATTATCACATTCGATAATTGTCATAGAAACAGAATATCATGTTATGTTAAAATCAGTTACATAGTTTCGTAAATATACCACACTATACTTAAGTGTCCGTATAACCACCACTCTTAATATAAGTGTCTGGCACAATTAAAACATACAAATTAGTATAGCGCACCACAGTACAACTTCTTCGTCGAGTTTTGTGGGATTCAGATGAGTGTTTTCCGAGATATGAAATAAAAACTTAATTTTTACATGTAAGGCCATTAAAAAAATGGCATATAAATAAGTTTCAGTTCCGAAAAAATGCATGGTATTATAGAGACTGCCGGCATACATAGTTAAGATGAAATTTATTTAGTAGTCTCGTAGAAATAACATACTGAGCTAAAATATTTATATGATCGCCATTTTGAAAATAAATGTCTGGCCTATTAAAAAAATTTCAGTTTGCATAGCTTGCCGTAGTTTCCCAAGTTTGGTGGTACTCTGCTGTTTTTCTGGAGTTATGACATAGCAATTTTAGTTTGTCATGTGATGCTATCTTACAAAAGAGACTTTGTGTGGACACATTTTATGGTTAATATTTATACTGCGAGCATACAATGTTGCGTTGGAAGAAATAACCAAATTCCAGAGTTAGGCATTTGCACAGAAGCGTTTTTTCTCAGTCTCTACCCCTTGGTTCATAATATGCCATCAAACACAACTAAACGTAGGTGTAGCGTATTAACTAATTGTAATTTGTTTTCTGCATGTGTCTTCTAGGCGATAATTATTCAACGCGCGACGCCGTAACACCAACCAGCAAGTGTTCTCCTCCAGCAGTAGCACGTGTTGCCTACCCACCAGACCACCATAGTATTGTCACAACTGAAACCTTTGTGCGCGTTTTACACCAAAACGGCGTGTCCTAGATAGTTGCAACGACAGTACTTATTTGGAAATTTACGACGTACTGGTTAATACGATATCATCAAACATCAATTTATCCCAATGTAACAAAGTTGTTTGCAATAACAGCTTGCACAATGCTACTTTTTACATTATGGGGGTGAGTACGACGTACCGTAACTCCATTTTATCCAGGATCTTGGTTTATTTAATTGCTATACCAACTTTTGTTCCTCCCACACGACTACTTTTCATAATATACCACAGAACATGATTTTTATATTTCGCATTTAAGGGCTTCTTCAGACCATATTATTTGAGATGGACCATGGTTGTCACATTTAAATATCATACTTTTCACGTCAGCAATCCTCTGGCATAGTTTGATCACACGTTTTCGAAACACGTTTTGTGTGTTACATAATATGACAGCATATGTAATATAATCAATTTGTTTATTGCACAATAATATAAAATAGTTTCCGATACCCGAATAAAAATGTTTATTTTATAAGAGTTTGTAAACAGACAACATAACATATCGGCCATTTCTACAATTACGGAAGAAAAAGACTGAATGAATACTCATTTGCTGAGATACAATAATGCAAACNCATATCGGCCATTTCTACAATTACGGAAGAAAAAGACTGAATGAATACTCATTTGCTGAGATACAATAATGCAAACATGCAATGATACAATGACCCGATTTTAATACTGTGCCACAAAATGTTATGGTTTTTTTCTGGGGAGGGGGCGATTGTGGCCCCTGTAACACCTCCCCTTCCTTTCGTACCTGTCCCTGGTTTCACATGTAAGACAACATTGTTTTTAGTGTGTGTCTGAATTATGAGAAAGTCACGTGTAAAATTAGGGCATGCTTGCAATCAATACGGCCACCTCGCTTCTCACTCNGTGTCTGAATTATGAGAAAGTCACGTGTAAAATTAGGGCATGCTTGCAATCAATACGGCCACCTCGCTTCTCACTCACCATGTTGAAATAGAGCTTGCCGATAGTGAAGGCAGCTTTGGACCACACATTAAAGTCCGCCGTACATGCCCACACTCGCATTGGCCGTCACGAGCTGCGTGCGAGTGGCAGTATTTAAAACCTATGGCGCAGTACCAAANGAACTCACATAAAACATTTGAAGTGAAAGTGCCATCTACAGAACAGGAACACGTAATATTTTATGCTTTTATTCGTTGTTATTTATTTTCAATTTTTAAAATATAATTAATATTTTACAAAATGTTTTGGACACTACTATGGTGTACACAATTATAATAAGTTTATTATTATTATTATTTTTTTTTCTCCGAGTACATACGTAAATGGTATAAAATATTATTTCATCAATCCAAACGAACCAGGAATCTCCGGATGTTTACTCTGACATTTTCGGACAGCCTATTGTTAAATATCTATATTGATCCTGGAAAACGGGGTTCCTACCTATCGGAATCAAACAGTGTTACCAAGTGTGGTGCACTTTCGTCACGAGTCAATGCTCGGGCTTTACCCAGCACAACTGTTTCTTCCTCCTTACAGAATATTCCGGCAGACAATATCTGACTCCACTTAATGCATGTATATATTCATGGTCTCCTGTAGCATTAAAAGGTGTGCACAATTTGGTGGAAATTAGTTTAATTCTTCCGGAAATATGAAAAATGTTAAATTTTGTTACCTGGCACTATTTGGCTAAATGCTTGCAAAAGAGGATCTCCGTATGCGTATTGATACTTCTAATGAATCCTGTTAGCGTACAAAATTTGGTAAAATTATGTTGAATTATTTCAAAGAAATAACATATTATTCTTAATTATGTACATTAACCACATCAAAACAAGTTCTGCCCTAACTAACACATATCAGTTCACATAACTTAATCTAGCCTACTCGCGTGGAAATTTGGTAGGAATCGGTTTATTGGTTCGCGAGATATTGCAGAAAAATATTTTTTTCGATTTAACGATCTTTGTAAATGGAGGACAAAAAGTTATGTATTATCACATTCGATAATTGTCATAGAAACAGAATATCATGTTATGTTAAAATCAGTTACATAGTTTCGTAAATATACCACACTATACTTAAGTGTCCGTATAACCACCACTCTTAATATAAGTGTCTGGCACAATTAAAACATACAAATTAGTATAGCGCACCACAGTACAACTTCTTCGTCGAGTTTTGTGGGATTCAGATGAGTGTTTTCCGAGATATGAAATAAAAACTTAATTTTTACATGTAAGGCCATTTAAAAAAATGGCATATAAATAAGTTTCAGTTCCGAAAAAATGCATGGTATTATAGAGACTGCCGGCATACAAAGTTAAGATGAGATTTGTTTAGTAGTCTCGTATAAATAACATACTGAGCTAACATATTTATATGATCGCCATTTTGAAAATAAATGTCTGGCCTAGTCAAAAAATATCGGTTTGCATAGCCTGCCGTGGTTTGCCAAGTTTGGTGGTACTCTGCTGTTTTTCTGGAGTTATGACATCGCAATTTTAGTTTGTCATGTGATGCTATATTACAAAAGATACTTTGTGTGGACACATTTTATGGTTAATATTTATACTGCGAGCATACAATGTTGCGTTGGAATTAATAACCAAATTCCAGAGTTAGGCATTTGCACAGAAGCGTTTTTTCTCAGTATCTACCCCTTGGCTCATAATATGCCATCAAACACAACTAAACGTAGGTGTAGCGTATTTACAAATTGTAATTTGTTTTCTGCGTGTTTCTTCTAGGCGATAATTATTCAACGCGCGACGCCGTAACACCAACCAGCAACTATTCTCATCCAGCAGTAGCACGTGTTGCCTACCCACCAGACCACCATAGTATTGCCACAACTGAAACCTTTGTGCGCGTTTTACACCAAAACGGCGTGTCCTAGATAGTTGCAACGACAGTACTTATTTGGATATTTACGACGTACCGGTTAATACGATATCATCAAACATCAATTTATCCCAATGTAACAAAGTTGTTTGCAATAACAGCTTGCACAATGCTACTTTTTACATTATGGGGGTGAGTACGACGTACCGTAACTCCATTTTGTCCAGGATCTTGGTTTATTTAATTGCTATACCAACTTTTGTTCCTCCAACGCAACTACTTTTCATAATATACCACAGAATATTATTTTTATATTTCGCATTAAAGGGCTTCTTCAGACCATATTATTTGAGATGGACCATGGTTGTCACAATTTAAAATTCATACTTTTCACGTCAGCAATCCTCTGGCACAGTTTGGTCACACGTTTTCGAAACACGTTTTGTGTGTTACATAATGTGAAAGCATATGTAATATAATCAATTTGTTTATTGCAAAATAATATAAAATAGTTTCCGATACCCGAATAAAAATGTTTATTTTATAAGAGTTTGTAAACAGACAACATAACATATCGGCCATTTCTACAATTACGGAAGAAAAAGACTGAATGAATACTCATTTGCTGAGATACAATAATGCAAACATGCAATGATACAATGACCCGATTTTAATACTGTGCCACAAAATGTTATGGTTTTTTTCTGGGGAGGGGGCGATTGTGGCCCCTGTAACACCTCCCCTTCCTTTCGTACCTGTCCCTGGTTTCACATGTAAGACAACATTGTTTTTAGTGTGTGTCTGAATTATGAGAAAGTCACGTGTAAAATTAGGGCATGCTTGCAATCAATACGGCCACCTCGCTTCTCACTCGCCATGTTGAAATCGAGCTTGCCGATAGTGAAGGCAGCTTTGGACCACACATTAACTCTCGAGTACTCGCGACATTCTCTCACAACAATTAAGACGTCATTATTAACTTGGAATACGAAACACCGGAAATATTACCATAACCGTAATTTCACGTTCAAGTGTCGCATTTCGAGAAAACCTAGAATAAAGCCCCACGAGTCTTCTTCAAGCCAAAAGAGCGAGCGGGATCTGATAACTTGCTATCAAATTGCTTGTTTAAAGCAATTCTGCAAAATATCAAAGAAAGTTTCTGTGATGTTAGAAGTTTCAGTATCCTATAAACGTACCTAGAGCAAACGTAATCTCAATATTACACAGATGGAATGGGCCTGCGCCGTATGTGCGGTGCTCCCTACGCAAAGAGAACTCGGGACGATTGCAGCACTCGGTGCACCATGAGTCGGTACTACGCACAGTACCCTCTTGCTTTCTGCTTGTTCTATTCCTTTTTCTGTGGCACTCGCACCGTCTGATAGCCATGCGTTGCGGCCAGGTTCGAGGTTATTCGGTGGTCTACTTTCATCGTTTTCGGCCTCTCTTCGTGTTTCAACATCGAAATGCTTTTCTGCCAATAGCCCTATCAACAACAATGTGGGTATAGTTTGAAGTTTAATATGTTTGTAAATTTCCTCTTATCTAATTTTAGTGCAACCAGCGTATATCTATGTAAGTCAAATTATTGAATTCATATAAAAGGAGGGTCCCATTGAATAATTAAAAACCTAAACACGTTCATCACTGTTGGCCATGTAACTTTGATAGTTAGCACATATATGCTTCCCCCCATATTTAGTTTAAGCAGAAGTTTTGCCTCAGTTTCCATTAAACTGAAAATAATATTTTTAAGGCAAGGCCTTCGAGTCTTGGCGACACGTACAGGTGATAATGGGTAGCCGGCGACTGCCAACTATGCCAACTTCGGGTCTGAAAATTTGTTACGCATTATTCTCCCCCTCCTCCTTTCAATAAACTAGGGATATGGTCTTCTGGCAGTTTTAAGCCTTCAATACCGTCTCAAGGATTTAAAATCTTTTAGTTTTTTTATGTGCAACTAGTATGTATCGTATTTATGTGAACTTAAAGCATTTATAAAAATGTGTAAGCAAGCATACACGTAACTGTTCAGTCCTGATATTTTGACTATACTGCTGAAATTCGAGGCAGTAGGTTGGCATATTTTTAGAAGAAGCAAATCAGTGTACGTGAGCCCACNCCACCAATGTCAATGCGACGTTGGCGCAGTATCGTGAACGAGTGCGAGTGTGGGCATGTGCGGCGGGGCTAACTCTCGAGTACTCGCGACATTCTCTCACAACAATCAAGACGTCATTTTTAACTTGGAATACGAAACACCGGAAATATTACCATAACCGTGATTTCACGTTCAAGTGTCGCATTTCGAGAAACCTAGAATAAAGCCCCACGAGTCTTCTTCAAGCCAAAAGGGCGAGCGGGATCTGATACCTTGCTATCAAATTGCNTAAAGCCCCACGAGTCTTCTTCAAGCCAAAAGGGCGAGCGGGATCTGATACCTTGCTATCAAATTGCTTGTTTAAAGCAATTCTGCAAAATATCAAAGAAAGTTTCTGTGATGTTAGAAGTTTCAGTATCCTATAAACGTACCTAGAGCAAACGTAATCTCAATATTACACAGATGGAATGGGCCTGCGCCGTATGTGCGGTGCTCCCTACGCAAAGAGAACTCGGGACGATTGCAGCACTCGGTGCACCATGAGTCAGTACTACGCACAGTACCCTCTTGCTTTCTGCTTGTTCTATTCCTTTTTCTGTGGCACTCGCACCGTCTGATAGCCATGCGTTGCGGCCAGGTTCGAGGTTATTCGGTGGTCTACTTTCATAGTTTTCGGCCTCTCTTCGTGTTTCAACATCGAAATGCTTTTCTGCCAATAGCCCTATCAACAACAATGTGGGTGTAGTTTGAAGTTTAATATGTTTGTAAATTTCCTCTTACCTAATTTTAGTGGAACCAGCATATATCAATGTAAGTCAAATTATTGAATTCATATAAAAGGAGGGTCCCGTTGAATAATTAAAAACCTAATCACGTTCATCACTGTTGGCCATGTAACTTTGATAGTTAGCTCAGATATGCTTCCCCCCATATTTAGTTTAAGCAGAAGTTTTGCCTTAGTTTCCATTAAACTGAAAATAATATTTTGAAGGCAAGGCCTTCGAGTCTTGGCGATACGTACAGGTGATAATGGGTAGCCGGCGACTGCCAACTATGCCAACTTCGGGTCTGAAAATTTGTTACGCATTATTCTCCCCCTCCTCCATTCAATAAACTAGGGATATGGTCTTCTGGCAGTTTTAAGCCTTCAATACCGTCTCAAGGATTTAAAATTTTAGTTTTTATATGTGCAACTAGTATGTATCGAATTTATGTGAACTTAAAGCATATATAAAAATGTGTAAGCAAACATACACTTAACTGTTCAGTCCTGCTATATTGACTATACTGCTGAAATTCGAGGCAGTAGGTTGGCATATTTTTAGAAGAAGCAAATCAGTGTACGTGAGCCCACNTTGACTATACTGCTGAAATTCGAGGCAGTAGGTTGGCATATTTTTAGAAGAAGCAAATCAGT
Source organism: Clitarchus hookeri (assembly GCA_002778355.1). NCBI lineage: Eukaryota > Metazoa > Arthropoda > Insecta > Phasmatodea > Phasmatidae > Clitarchus > Clitarchus hookeri. The sequence continues at coordinate 876,213 of NQII01001306.1, forward strand.
GTACGTGAGCCCACCTGGCCGTGGGAGCAGGCGGCAGCCATGTTACGGAAGCGAGCGCCAGTGCTGCAGCCTCGCGGCGGCGCAGGGAACTACGGAAGGCCGGCGGGCCCCAGCAGCACCAAGCGGGCCGGTAAATCCGGGCGCACGCGAAAACAGCGCGTCGGTTCGGACCTAACGAACCGCGATATGGAGCCGTTGAATGGGATTCCCCCCATTACACGGCTGCGTTGGCAGCGCTGGCGGGGCTTGGCCGGGGGAGAGGAAAAGGGGTAAACAAACCGGTGAAGAAAGGAGAGCGTGGAGCGAGCTGCGATAAACAAAGTAAGGGAAATAAAACACCCGCACCAGCAAACCGATTGAAAACAACGTCCCTTCCTGCCCGGAAAGGCAGCGACTACGCGCGAGAACGGCTGAAAGCAAACATTGTAGGCGTCGGGTGGACCGTAAAGAGCACCACGTCCAGCGAGGGAAAAATAAAAACATGTACCAGATTTTAAGAGTTTAACTGGTCCCTGGATCACTCGCAGCTTTGAATTTTCACAGTATTGGCCGAACGGGAAATGGCTTCTGCACAAAACGAGGAGGGAACTAGTAGTGTGGGAGGAAAGGAAATTCGTTTTTGCCTCCCCGAAACAGAAATGGGGAGCGCGGACAACGAAATCAGTTTTGATAAATAGAATGAAACAAAATGCACGGGACTGATCATGCGAGAATTTCTTTTGTCAAAACCTCCAGTGATCAGCCACACTGCCTTGCCTTGGCGTGTTTGTGCGTTTGTCTGTACGCAAATCAAAAACACAAAATAATCCCAACCTCTCTAGCAAGAACTTTGAGTGTATTGCTCGTTGACTACGTTTTCAACATAACTAATTTCTGTTTGGTGCATCACTACTGCCGGGGTTTCTTAATGACTCAGATTCCTGCAGAAACCACGTTAAATCATGAGCAAGTGAAACGTTTTTGAAATTCTCATCAGAAAATATTCTCGTAAATTTGTTCTGATCTTTGTTGTGAAAATACATACTTATGCTTGTTAAAGAGAGATATAGAAACAGAGACTGAGTGNAAATTTGTTCTGATCTTTGTTGTGAAAATACATACTTATGCTTGTTAAAGAGAGATATAGAAACAGAGACTGAGTGTATGTGGAAAACATGAAGTAGTTAGTAAAAAAACTGCAACATACTTTAATGTTAACTAATTCAGAATAATTACTGTTGGCAGACTTGGACACAAAAGAACCACTTGCTATTTGCCCTATTCTTGGAAATAAATTATTTCTAGCTCACCTCAGACGGGAATATAACTGTTTGAAGTACAATGGTGCTGCTGCAATCAATTTTGTAGTTCCCCGTTTGAACAAAAACTTGTTATTACACATCTGCCTTAAATATTAACGCAACATAAAAGCACAAGACATTTTGAATTAATTTATTGTATATTTACGCATGTATCACACAAATAAGGAATTTATTTTTAATTTTTCCAAATAATATTGAAAATGTTATCAGGTAGCATTATTTTTATGCATTAAAAAAATTTCTTCTCTTTACTGAGTGTTTCTATATTATCTCTCAAGCATTGTTGTTAAACACTGTATTCTTTAACGAGCCTCAGTGGCACATTATGTTATAAAAGTATGATACTTTGTGCAATGTGTTTATATCTGTAAAAAGAATTATATGTATCAATAAGGAGAACATTTTTGACCATCACTCAGTCTTTGGTAAACAGTCAAGGTAATGTGTTAGACATTGCGCCAAACATATACTTATTTAACATTCACACATATTGACAAAATAATGAATACTGTGATTGTGTGTTTTATGCCAGTCGTTTGCACGCAGCTGCCTGTTTCTTTGAGTTTTTCTGCTTAGAGGAGGCGTACTACCAGATATCTTAAAACGGGAAGGGGTAGGGGAACATAGCTATTTGCTTTAAGTGCTGAGAACCAGTCAGCAGCTATTTGGTAGTAACGCCTCCCCCGACTATTTTGCATGTCTTTAAACTTTTACTCAAGGATGTTCAAAGGGTGCAAATGGTTTTCCTTACGTTTGTGTTATGTAACATGAAATATAAATATTGTAAAATAGGTGTGTCAGAAATGGTTTCATGGAATTATATGAAATTCGAATTTTTAACTTGAGTGAATAAAATTAAAACAAAACTTATTTCAGCTAATATTAATTTCTGTTTTTACCACGAAAAGCACAAAATATTATAATTCTTTGAAATGTGAACTATTGAATCTCCTTAAATCAGTTTTAATTTCAAATCAGTTTATATACGTATAACGTATATACGTATAACGGAGCATTCTTTATGTTACAACAGCCACTTTTAATACAAAGTTCAGCTGAAACAAGCATATGTACAAAGTATTTACATTTTTTTTAATTCTAACGTTATCAGAGTTATATATAAGACCTTTGACATTATTTTTTCCCTGGTTCATACTTCGCCACAAATAGTAAACTAACCTCAATGGCTATAGCAAAATTCAGGGCCCCTTGAACACACTTGAGTCTCTCAGCCCACTTTCCTTCTTCTCTTTTTCTATTTNGGCTATAGCAAAATTCAGGGCCCCTTGAACACACTTGAGTCTCTCAGCCCACTTTCCTTCTTCTCTTTTTCTATTTTAGTTTTTCTCTTTTCTCTTTGCTTAGCTTCTGCACCGCCGTCCACGACCCCAGGGCCGACCAGCACAGACTCGCCGGCGAGAAGGAACCAAGGTAACTGAGCACCGAGGCCCTTCTCGACGCTCTGGGAACACCCTGCGTCCCACACCATGCCACACGCTCTACACAAACCCCTGCTGCTGGACAGCTCGCCCTACAACCACTCCAACATTGCTACTCACCCTTTCACGGGCCACTTTCATTATAAACACGTCTACATTAGTTTTTAATTTTTGCTCTTGGATAAAATATTCTAAGAAAGATTCTAAAACACTTTTCGATTGTCTTCAATTTTAATACAATTGAGTGTTAATATATATATTTACAATATAAAATACGTACACAAATTATGTAAGTAATTTCAGTGTCGCAATTATCCACAGACTTGTATACTGAAAAAGACACTTATGTGGCATGGAAAAAGTTGGGATAGCAGAAATTTTCAGTAAATATATCCTTACTTTAGAAGTGAAAAACTTTTTTTTAAGTAAATTGATTTATTTATATCTTAAAACCGAATATCTTACTAGACTCACACAGGGTACCCAAACTACGAGAACTTGACGCCACCAGAGTTTATACCAAGAAGTTGTGGTTTACACCAAAATCCATAAATAATTTGTTGACACCAATACTGTACTGATACATAAAACACGTTGTAAAAACTGCTTTATTGCACTGTGTGTAAATTTTCGTTTATCATCTACTTCACTTCAGAGATTTGCCGCTCTGCGCTACATTAGAAATGGCGGGTTCTAATATTAAGTATTATTAAGTATGCGATTAAGTTATGCTGATTTTCTCGTTTTTCAGGCGAACAGTGCTTGCGTAAAATAATAAGCTGTGGGNTAAGTATGCGATTAAGTTATGCTGATTTTCTCGTTTTTCAGGCGAACAGTGCTTGCGTAAAATAATAAGCTGTGGGCTTATTATTTCCTACGTGAACGGTAGTCCTAGTTGCATAGAATAACGTTTCATTTTAATTCGGCAATGACCGTGNGGCTTATTATTTCCTACGTGAACGGTAGTCCTAGTTGCATAGAATAACGTTTCATTTTAATTCGGCAATGACCGTGTACCATAGTTCATAACAAGGAGAAGTAATGCATAGTTATCTGCTGGGTTTTCGGGCCTAAATAGGGTATTCTGCTATAAAATAAAAAAGAGAAACTTTTATTTTTTAACATCAACTCAAAATTACACGTGAAGTAGTTTAATTCCATCTGCAAGATGACATGAATGTCCAACGCAGTAACGTCAAAGCATTTTTATTTTACCAATTAATATTGAAACTAATGCAAATTCAATCATTAAAGCGTGTTATTTAACGTCCACGCGTGTACCATGACGGAGCTAGGTTACAGCCAATATAAGAAATTTAAATATAGATGGTCTGCCAATTTGCGTTTAGGCCTGAACGAATAAAAATTTGCTAAGACAGTATAAAACTATAATTTTATTGTTTTCGTGAAGTAAAAATATATATGATGTAGTTTACAGTGGCTGAAAGATATGCCGGAAGATATTTGGATATACACTGAAGAGCCAAAAAAACTGGTATATGCGTTCGTATACAAATAACATAGGTGTGGAACCAATCAGAGTAACGCGATGTGGTCGGCAGCTAGATCGGTTATTGCCGGTACAATGGCAGGTTATCAAGATNAAGAATAAAAATTTGCTAAGACAGTATAAAACTATAATTTTATTGTTTTCGTGAAGTAAAAATATATATGATGTAATTTACAGTGGCTGAAAGATATGCCGGAAGATATTTGGATATACACTGAAGAGCCAAAAAAACTGGTATATGCGTTCGTATACAAATAACATAGGTATGGAACCAATCAGAGTAACGCGATGTGGTCGGCAGCTAGATCGGTTATTGCCGGTACAATGGCAGGTTATCAAGATTTAAGTGAGTTTGAACGTGGTGTTATAGTCGGCGCACGAGAGATGGGACATAGCATCTCCGAGGTAGCGATAACATTTGGATGTTCGCGTACGACCATTTCACGAGTGTACCGTGAATATCGGGAATCCGGTAAAACATCACATCTTCGACATCGCTGCGGCCGGAAAAAGATCGTGAAAGAACGGGACAAACGACGACTGACGAGAATCATTAAACGTGACAGATGTGCAACCCTTTCTCAAAATGGCGCAGATTGCATTTGTGGACTGCCCTGCAGGATTCATGGTTTGAATTGCCTCCTGCATATCTTCAGACATTAGTCAATTCCATACCACGTCGTCTTGCGGCACTTCTGAGTGCTCGTGGTGTAGGCAGGTGTAGCAGTTTTTTTGGCTTTTCAGTGTATATGAGAGGCAATAAACTCGAAGCCATATAATAAATTAAATTCTTCACAGAACAAGAAATAATGCATATTTTCGAGTGCTCGTTACAGAACAACCAAATTAAGAACATATTACACATTTGAAGTTAAAAATTAAAGAAAAATTTGCTAACAATATAACATAATAATATTTGTGTATATCCATACTTCAAATTACATCAAATCTGCAAATTTTACATTTTTAAGTGTTGAATTTTAAGATTTAATTGAAATTCCGCGTTCGTAATTGTATTTTATTATGCACTTAAAATGCTCTACTTGTGAAAATATGATTTTACTGTAAATTTTTTTATACGGCCAATTTTTGGGTTATTTTATAAAATGTTTGACAAAATTCTTTAACTTCAACGTTTAGTTTGCCCGTCTCGTATGTATTGCATTCCCTGCTTTCATTTCGACAGTACTTAATTTTAATTCATGAGTATCCTATATTATTCCTTGATGATAACATCGCAGTATTTTATTTATCTATTGTGATGCTGTTTCTCATGCCCCAAATACTTCATTCGCCCTTTTTGCATTTATTTCTTCTGTGTAAATTAAAAATGTACGGGAGGTTAACCACAACTAATAGGCAACCAAATGTTCCTTCCAGAAATATCGACGGTTGGAATGTAATTTTTATAAACTATATGAGCTTTTTTTTATTGCGAAGTATGAACAGACATTTTTTTTTTTTGGATCTCCTTAATTGCTTATTTTCTCTAGCGTTAATTAAAGTGAATATATGTATACAAAAGTAACTAAACTAGTGAATTGTAGTTCATTTATTTTAAGAAACTACGAACTAAAATTTACATTTCTCACATGAGAATAAGCATATTTTTAAAAACATTAAAGGCAATCTNTGAACTAAAATTTACATTTCTCACATGAGAATAAGCATATTTTTAAACACATTAAAGGCAATATTAATTTAATGGTAATTTCTACCATGCAATGTATTGCTATTATTATTTATTATCACTATTATAGGAAGAATAGTAAATTTTCAGTTTGAGACAAAACTATTCTTCATACACAGTTTATTATGTATTTGCTACAGTATGTAGTTATATTAGTATCAATTTTGAAATAATGATTCTTCTTTCTCTTTGACTTTACTTCAGAACAACAAAATGAAATAAAATAGGATTACACTGGCTGATTATGTTACGCCGCCACAAATGGCGGACGTGTTGTTGAAGCCTAACTTTCGTTAATATAAATAATAATAGCTTTGCCTAGTGATGAAACTGTAGCCATACTTATTTCACATGACTTCAGTAAATAATCTTACATGTGTTTCTTAAAACTACAGTTATAAACTACACTTTCTTAAAATAATAGCTTTTATAAACTGCGAAAAAAAATTATATACGAAAATGTAAGTTGAGAAATACTTTTTATTTCAATTTTTAACTGTTACAAACACTAGAAGTTCTACTATNTATATACGAAAATGTAAGTTGAGAAATACTTTTTATTTCAATTTTTAACTGTTACAAACACTAGAAGTTCTACTATTCGTTGTTGTGAATATTCCGGAGTGATACAGGTCGAGTTTTTCCGATTCCTTGTTAAGGTTATTTTTTTTAAAGTCGCAGCTCNTGTGAATATTCCGGAGTGATACAGGTCGAGTTTTTCCGATTCCTTGTTAAGGTTATTTTTTTTAAAGTCGCAGCTGCTATTAATAATTTGTGAAACAATAGTATTTTGCACGTAACGCAACAGAACGTAAGCTTATCAATTGAATTTTTATTCTAACCTAGTTATCTGTGATGGCAACTTACGGGTTATAAGATAAGCCTATGTGTCNCTTATCAATTGAATTTTTATTCTAACCTAGTTATCTGTGATGGCAACTTACGGGTTATAAGATAAGCCTATGTGTCTATGCTTTGATGGCAGGGATACACGTTTGAACAGTAGTGACTAATAGCGAACATTGACAATTGGTGTGTCTGTGATTACGTATTCTTAAATTACAATTTTTGGAAATAACAAGAGAGTAAAAATATCATTCGGTATAAGTTTATATCAGAACTGACAACTTCCTACAGGCAACTTACTCCATTTTATCGCAATTGTTGTGCTTCATAAAGTCTATGCCTTCTGATGGTAAGCTTAAAGGAATAAAGCTAACAAACTTGAAACTTACTTGTTAAATTAAAACGCACTTATGCGTCTTGTCAGGGATTTTAACCCAGAACCCTACAGTTGATAGACTGGCGTCACAAAAACAGTCACGGAATATGAATGCACTTTACCGGTGGTTGCTTGAAAGTGGTAGTTGGCAGATAGGTTCAATCATACTGCAGACCTTAACAACATTCATACTACATATATATCACGCAATAAATTCAGCTATGATCTCTCAGAAATATCAATACAAAGAAAAATATTTCTTTCATGCGTTACTGAACATTGGATCTGAAGTTCATGACTCTTGACTGACAACGAAGCGTGCATGTCCAGACTGCAATTAATCATCTGAAACTATTAGCACTTTCAAAATGGAAAGTGTTCCAATTTTTTCGTTACAAAAAGTTAGGTGAAATTTAATTATATTTTACATTAGTGTGATATAAAAATTCGTACACATTTTCCGGATACGTAAATTTCATTAAAAATAATTAGCTTTAGTCAAATTAGTANTGTGATATAAAAATTCGTACACATTTTCCGGATACGTAAATTTCATTAAAAATAATTAGCTTTAGTCAAATTAGTAGCATTGAACTTAATCTCAGGGTACCACTGTGCAGCGTATTGTCCTTAATCTCTTGGGAGTACAGACATTCGACGTCCTTGTTATAAAAAGGCCTTTCTTGGCTAACCGAGGTGGTCACTTGTAATTTAGATGGTACGTAGAGTGCGTGTACGTGTAAGGCAATACGGTTACACCTCTTTTCTTTTTCTGAGTTAGCTAGTNAGATGGTACGTAGAGTGCGTGTACGTGTAAGGCAATACGGTTACACCTCTTTTCTTTTTCTGAGTTAGCTAGTTCGTGTTTACTAATCGTGCTCAACTTATTGTTTACTAATTTGTGAACTTGCTCACCCAAAAAATGTACGACATCATCACGTTCCAAGTCTTTTCGGCTTCATATTTGTAANGTGATATAAAAATTCGTACACATTTTCCGGATACGTAAATTTCATTAAAAATAATTAGCTTTAGTCAAATTAGTAACATTGAACTTAATCTCAGGGTACCGCTGTGCAGCGTATTGTAATTAATCTCTTGGGAGTACAGACATTCGACGTCCTTGTTATAAAAAGGCCTTTCTTGGCTAACCGAGGTGGTCACTTNTTGGGAGTACAGACATTCGACGTCCTTGTTATAAAAAGGCCTTTCTTGGCTAACCGAGGTGGTCACTTGTAATTTCGATGGTACGTAGAGTGCGTGTACGTGTAAGGCAATACGGTTACACCTCTTTTCTTTTTCTGAGTTAGCTAGTTCGTGTTTACTAATCGTGCTCAACTCATTGTTTGCTAATTTGTGAACTTGCTCACCCAAAAAATGTACGACATCATCACGTTCCAAGTCTTTTCGGCTTCATATTTGTAANCTAATTTGTGAACTTGCTCACCCAAAAAATGTACGACATCATCACGTTCCAAGTCTTTTCGGCTTCATATTTGTAAGTATTCTGAGTTGTTTTGTGTTGCTGTAAATTTACAAGTTTTCTTTCAACTCCAAATGGCTAGTTTTGGGATTCCGGGAATCTTTTATCGGTATTTTAGATTTCGGTAGTTGAAGACATTAAGCTCCTTTTTATTGAAAAATTGCTTCTTAACTTGCATCTTCCAGATGCTTTCCCGCCTATAGTGCTAAAATATTCGAGAATGTGTCTACACACTTGATCGTATAGCATATTTTGTTTGCTGTCGTATCTCTATTATTATTTTACGCCGTGGACTATTGCATTAGTTTACTTCAAATTAACTTTCTTTCGTATCTACCGACAATTTTTGTCCAGCTTCACCATCTTTCATTCGAATTATTTCCTTTTATATATTAAACATGATTAGCTTCGTATAATTTCAGCCACTTTAATCCCATTTTAAAAACCTTAAAGTTATCTTCGGTTTTTATCACTGGATTAATTTACAACTGGATGACTGAATGTATTTATTGAAAAGTGCTGAATGCGGGACGCAGTCTTGTCTGAAACACCTGGGAATCTCTTCATCATCCTTGACCTCTCCGACACCATTACTGTTACAATTTTTACAAGACACTTTGAACATTCTCTTGTATTTTTATTCTACGCCGATCTGTTAAAATACATGTCAAGTTAGACCACAGTCAATGAATACTATGGGAACACGATATTTCCTCATTTTCTCGACCACCATTCTCAGTAAGCACGTTTTTTTCCTCTGGTCTTTATGTTCTACGGTAACATGAACTGATCTTCTGCCAGGGACATTTACACTCTCTTATATCCATCTTTTGCTGATTTTGATTTTTGTTACGGTATTTGAGACATAGCAAATTAATTTCTAATCATCGGAAATTGTCGTTTTGAACTTCTTCGGAATCGCCGGCGTGATGATAGTCTTTGTACACAAATATGTTGGCATTCACCTTATGTCATGAGTTGTACGAGTCTGTCAGTATTGGGTTATTGGGTTTTCTACCTTGCGTACTGTAATATCTAACCTATGAACAAGCATACGTCATCCATCGTTTGGCAATAACTTTATGAATAAATAGCAGCCATCGTCTGTCTTTTAATAATTCTTACANGCATACGTCATCCATCGTTTGGCAATAACTTTATGAATAAATAGCAGCCATCGTCTGTCTTTTAATAATTCTTACCCTCTTACTCCTGCTTACTTTTCTGCTACAGCATTTCCCCGCTACGATGAATGCTATGAGATATGAATAGTTTAGTATTCATATCAACACTTTGTTATAATTCTTTCAAAAATGTAAGGATATTTTTTTCCTGGTGGGAGCGTTATAATTTTGAGAAAATTCATAGAAAATCTTATGGCTATCTCTTTTCACCTTAGGTTTACTGTTTGCTGCCAAAATGACATGCTCCAAAAAATTGTTGAACCGAAATACTTAACTCAATATCTCGTGCTTAAGTGGGATTCATCTTATGAGGCTTAGTAAACTACACTCGTGCATCTTAAATTCTTGAAACGGAAGTCTTTTCTAAGAATTTCCCAAGATAACCAAGTGGGTTTGGATGTGCTCTTCACCATAATTTAGTTGATGAGAACCATGTGATAGATATGATGTTATTTACTTTAAGCCCTTCGAAATGGAAAGGATTTAGATGATAATTTATTTTCCAGGGAAAGAACCACAGATAAAAAACACGTTTTTAATAATATTCTTCCTGTCTAATTTAAAGTAAGAAAATTCTACTAATTTCATGCAGTTATGAATCAGCAGACCGAATTAAAAAAACTATATTTTGGAATCGTAGTATTGCGGAGTTTTGTTGTACGTTTCAGAAAAAAAAAATATATACGACTTACAAAAATCTCTACAATTTTATGTGCCCAAACCATTTCATTATTAAATAGTGTATTATCTATTAGAGCAACCACCCAGATGAAATAAGCATAAGCTGTTTCGATTTTCACGTTATCATTTACTCTCATTGTTAACATAGATTTTATAAATATCTTAACATAAACAGTTATATGACTTACATTTCAATAAAAGTGTATATCTAATTCATAGTCAAATAAGGTTGCAAGTAGTCCTCCATTTGAATTCCCAGAATGCACGTCCCGCCCCCTCCACTTGGTGGTTTGGCACAAAAAAATACTTTAACGAAATGTTTACGAACATAGCTAACCAACTAATTATTTAAAGTTGCTGATAACTACTTTAAAGTCCACGAAAAGTTTCCCTTAATCGGAGAATAATCTCACTGCTAAGTGCCCCATTCATCACGAGGTCGTTTTGACGTATGACGATAGTGGAAAGTAAATTTGGACATAGTTTTAAAGAGCTATATAAACTCTATCAAATGTCCACGTTGAGCAAAAAAAGTTTACCACATAACCTATAGCTTGTTTTGTCCTTAACTGAGAACTATTTAAAATTAATTAATATTTGAAAGAAAATGCATGGCTGACTACATAATCACACTTATTGCGGCAGCAATGCATGTAATGTAGTTCCATGCAGTAATATCATATTTAAAGTGTGTCTTTTAAGTAATTCAATTTAACCTCAATTTCTGTGTGTTATATGTACATAAGAGGAAGGGCTGTAAAATTAGTACAATATTTACGTTTATTATAATATTACAATGGGCGTATGAACTAAAATGTCAATTCAGTAACAATGGAATGCTTACGTATAGTGAAAAGACACAACATAGATTAAAAAAAATTGTGGGCTCTGAAGTGCTCAGTAAATCGCGAAGAGCCTACAGAGGAATATCATTAACGTATGAGTAGCTTCTATCCATTCCAATTAACACTCCCAGTGCAGCCATAAAACAAAGAACCACTCCCTACCTACTGAACAGACGCACTCAACTTACTGATGTTATTAACCACAAATAATCTCGTCGCCTACAATATTTTCGACCAACATATGATTTCACTACTTTCGTAATATAAAAACTTCGGGGTGTTTTTAAACTTAGAATACAGCAAGTCCTTCTATGACTCAGCCCGCAAATTGTTCCCACCACAAATCCAAAATACGAGTATGTACAAACTTCAATATTTTCAGCCAAAAATAATTTAATGGCCAAAAAGTGTACTTAAATTACAAAACAAAATGTTTGCATATTTTACACAAACGTTTAGTATGTGTGACATCTTACGAACTTGTATTCAGTATTATGACTGTTCTAACCAGCATTATTTTTCTAGCCTATACTGATGTACAATAATTAAATTGTCATTGGGAATTTCAAACTGAGGTAACAAATTCCTTGACAACAACGTTATGATAGATTTTGCTCTGTATTTACAAATTCAAAGTCACACTCCGAACAAATTGGTGATATTCACATGCCGTTAGTAAAATAATTGTCTTGACTTTTAAGATGCTACCGGATATTAACTGGATTTCAATGTTGGCGCCAGTATTTTACGTAGCTATAAAATTGCTATGTACTTGAAAGGTTCACAAAAATAATTTTTGTTAGATCCACAAAACATTTCGTATTATTACAAAAAANGCATACGTCATCCATCGTTTGGCAATAACTTTATGAATAAATAGCAGCCATCGTCTGTCTTTTAATAATTCTTACACTCTTACTCCTGCTTACTTTTCTGCTACAGTATTTCCCCGCTACGATGAATGCTATGAGATATGAATAGTTTAGTATTCATATCAACACTTTGTTATAATGCTTTCAAAAATATAAGGATATTTTTTTCCTGGTGGGAGCGTTATAATTTTGAGAAAATTCATAGAAAATCTTATGGCTATCTCTTTTCACCTTAGGTTTACTGTTTGCTGCCAAAATGACATGCTCCAAAAAATTGTTGAACCGAAATACTTAACTCAATATCTCGTGCTTAAATGGGATTCATCTTATGAGGCTTAGTAAACTACACTCGTGCATCTTAAATTCTTGAAACGGAAGTCTTTTCTAAGAATTTCCCAAGACAACCAAGTGGGTTTGGATGTGCTCTTCAACATAATTTAGTTGATGAGAACCATGTGATAGATATGATGTTATTAACTTTAAGCCCTTCGAAATGGAAAGGATTTAGAAGATAATTTTTTTTCCAGGGAAAGAACCACAGATAAAAAAAAAACGTTTTTAATAATATTCTTCCTGTCTAATTTAAAGTAAGAAAATTCTACTAATTTTATGCAGTTATGAATCAGCAGTCCGAATTAAAAAAACTATATTTTGGAATCGTAGTATTGCGGAGTTTTGTTGTACATTTCAGAAAAAAATATATATACGACTTACAACAAGCTCTACAATTTTATGTGCCCAAACCATTTCATTATTAAATAGTGTATTATCTATTAGAGCAACCACCCAGAAGAAATAAGCATAGGCTGTTTCGATTTTCACGTTATCATTTACTCTCATTGTTAACATAGTTTTTTATAAATATCTTAACATAAACAGTTATAAGACTTACATTTCAATAAAAGTGTATATCTAATTCATAGTCAAATAAGGTTGCAAGTAGTCCTCCATTTGCATTCCCAGAATGCACCTCCCGCCCCCTCCACTTGGTGGTTTGGCACAAAATATTACTTTAACGAAATGTTTACGAACATAGCTAACCAACTAATTATTTAAAGTTGCTGATAACTACTTTAAAGTCCACGAAAAGTTTCCCTTAATCGGAGAATAATCTCACTGCTAAGTGCCCCATTCATCACGAGGTCGTTTTGATGTATGGCGATAGTGGAAAGTAAATTTGGGCATAGTTTTAAAGAGCTATATAAACTCTATCAAATGTCCACGTTGAGCAAAAAAAGTTTACCACATAACCTATAGCTTGTTTTGTCCTTAACTGAGAACTATTATAAATTAATTAATATTTGAAAGAAAATGCATGGCTGACTACATAATCACACTTATTGCGGCAGCAATGCATGTAATGTAGTTCCATGCAGTAATATCATATTTAAAGTGTGTCTTTTAAGTAATTCAATTTAACCTCAATTTCTGTGTGTTATATGTACATAAGAGGAAGGGCTGTAAAATTAGTACAATATTTACGTTTATTATAATATTACAGTGGGCGTATGAACTAAAATGTCAATTCAGTAACAATGGAATGCTTACGTATAGTGAAAAGACACAACATAGATCAAAAAAAATTGTGGGCTCTGAAGTGCTCAGTAAATCGCGAAGAGCCTACACAGGAATATCATTGAACGTATGAGTAGCTTCGATCCATTCCAATTAACACTCCCAGTGCAGCCATAAAACAAAGAACCACTCCCTACCTACTGGACAGACGCACTCAACTTACTGATGTTATTAACCACAAATAATCTCGTCGCCTACAATATTTTCGACCAACATATGATTTCACTACTTTCGTAATATAAAAACTTCGGGGTGTTTTTAAACGTAGAATACAGCAAGTCCTTCTATGACTCAGCCCGCAAATTGTTCCCACCACAAATCCAAAATACGAGTATGTACAAACTTCAATATTTTCAGCCAAAAATAATTTAATGGCCAAAAAGTGTACTTAAATTACAAAACAAAATGTTTGCATATTTTACACAAACGTTTAGTATGTGTGACATCTTACGAGCTTGTATTCAGTATTATGACTGTTCTAACCAGCATTATTTTTCTAGCCTATACTTATGTGCAATAATTAAATTGCCATTGGGAATTTCAAACTGAGGTAACAAATTCCTTGACAACAACGTTATGATAGATTTTGCTCTGTATTTACAAATTCAAAGCCACACTCCGAACAAATTGGTGATATTCACATGCCGTTAGTAAAATAATTGTCTTGACATTTAAGATGCTACTGGATATTAACTGGATTTCAATGTTGGCGCCAGTATTTTACGTAGCTATACAATTGCTATGTACTTGAAAGGTTCACAAAAATAATTTTTGTTAGATCCACAAAACATTTCGTATTATTACAAAAAANAATTGCTATGTACTTGAAAGGTTCACAAAAATAATTTTTGTTAGATCCACAAAACATTTCGTATTATTACAAAAAACTTGTGCAGCCCATTCCACACATAAGTTTACTGTGAAATGTTTCCCACGAAAAAAAGTTACATCTTTTGTTTGATTTGTGCACGAAATGTCTGATTAATTTGTGCTTTGTGGCCACAGTTGTATTCTTGGATGCACGTCTCTAGCGTTCTAAAAGAGGGAGCCATTAGTAGCAGTGCTCAATTTTGGCCCATGATGGCTGGTGATGGCTCGCCTCAAAGACTCCGACATGACTCATCACCATCAGCAAGGCTTTGTTACTCTTCTGAGGTACCCAGAACACACATTATAATTCATAAAACACTTCTGAGCACCAACACTAAACGTGGTTCGGAGCCCACTGTAATGAGGCTGTCTCGCCGTCTTATTCCTCCTTGAAACAAGAAGCGCATAGGTCGGAGGGCGAGTAACGAGCCGCGGTGTTGTGACCTCTTGTTACAGACCAGACGTGGGATCACGGTGACCTCAACAACTCGGTGTACGGCAACCCCTCTGGATTGCTGAAAGGACACCTGCAGGACAAAGGTGGGCGCCGGGTGGACGTCCTCACATAGGTGGACATCGTGGAGGTCTAGCCACCGCGGCCGTCGTCACCGAAGGCTGGCTTGAAACTTCAGCTCACAGCATGACCAACAACTATGCAGCGAGTCAGGGGAACGCGTGGTTCGACACCCACTATAAACAGACGGGATATCCCGTCGCCCCAAACATTACAATGGATACCTCTAAGACGTCACTTTATTATAGCGAGGTTACGGGTTACAATCCCGGCGAACACATGATTTTGTCTTTTTCCTTACATAGACATCAATTCTAGTTATACCAGTATGAAGTAGTACCCTGTTTAACCTCCTGGCGTTAATAAATAATAAAACCGTATACNATCAATTCTAGTTATACCAGTATGAAGTAGTAACCTGTTTAACCTCCTGGCGTTAATAAATAATAAAACCGTATACATAAACTGTTTCACATAACACAATAGCGCAATGTTGAGTGTACAATTTTCACTCCAAAGTCCTGACTTGCCCAGGTTTTTTGAAAAGTACTTCAAGGGGACTTTGGCTGCCTCTGTTATTTTGCAGTACTAATCAAATATCATGCATTAATATCATAATAATAAGTCCATCATATGATACTTAATTCACAAATTTATTTTAACCATTTCAAATTCATAACATAATTCAAAATAAAGCCTAATGGAAATTATTGTTACGATCTTCTACACATTTTGATACTCTAGCATCATGGTGAACAGTGGAACAAATGTTATGCTACGTAGGTTGACTATTACGAAAATTCTAAAAAAAAACTTGTGTATGCAGACCAAATTGTTTACTATTTCAATACATCCCACAGGGCACAATTTGTTAAGAGATATGATTATTTCCTTTTGGTATAATTCATTAAAGCACACGTCTCCCAAATGAAAGCCGTAACCTCTACTATATTGTACAATACATTATATTAAATTAACAAAAATAACTGTAAGCTTTGTTAAATTGTCAAAAATTGTTGTACGGGAATTGTTGAATCGAAAGCGTGGTGATCTTCAGCTTCCTCGTAATTTAAAGTATTGTCCCCGTCTAGTTCTCTCCCGCATCAGAGTGTGCCGGGTGATATTAATGTTGCACTGAGACGCAGCGAAGGAAACGAAGGTCCTCCGAGGAAAGCTACCTGTTATCTCTTGTGTCCACCGTCGATACTGCTTGGATCAGCTGACCCGAAAGTCCTCGCCGAGTCTTTATCAGCCACGGAAGTCCAAGTTGCGTCTGTTTTGCTTCGCGAGTTATGAGTTTTCAATATTTGTACATTACTTTCAGGAATTTTTTTTTTTTTTATTGTACTTCATTCTCTTTGGTATTCAGGGAGGGCCAGCTCACCTCCTCATTGATGTACTTCAAAATAACTTTGTGCCCGTTGTTTGTATGTGACGCAATACATGCTAGAACAATCTCATCCAGTTACACATAACTATAAATACTTAATTTTGCTGCAGCTAACTAATTTTTTGTTCTAAATAGTACTTGCGTCTATATTGTGCTAACTCATAACCGCGTAACTAGTGGGTGATGTAAGAACGTTGAGCTTCAGATCACTAAGTGTAACAGTTAACGAAACTAGTGAGTGATTTCAGTATTAAATTGTGTCTTCCACGTCAAAAATCATCCTTCATTCCATGCTATATTTTTATACTTCGCAATTCAGAAAATTGCTTCTTGTGCATCATGTTCTCAGCATAAGACAATGCGGTCGACGGGGTTGTCGTTAACTGAGTATTCAACATAATGAAGACGCGTCACTGTTAAACTTTTAATTAAATCTATTGTAACTTCAAAGTAAATTACTTTCTTCGTGTAACTAATCGAACGATTACCGAAGGTCATCTGAACTACTTGAGAAATCAGCGAGGCAAATTTATGTCCGATGTGAGATGAAGATATTCATCCGGGTGACTTTTCCAAGCTCCGTTATTAATGAGTCAAGTCACTCTTTGAAACATGAAAGTTGCTGCGAGAACCAGCTCGTTACCATAATATATGCAGAAGAGGAAGTCGTAAAAATTTTAAGTTAAGTTTGCGAAGAGGTTGGAGAGCTGAAAACATTCAGTAGAAATGCGCATCAGCAAAACGAATTATTGCAAAACTCGTTTGAATGAGTAATTTAAAGGTAAATGGAAATTAATTTAATGTAATAAATATTTATGAAAGATAATCAAGTCACTACATGTTAAACTGGTAGACCAACAGCTGTGATGACTTTTAGGCCATGCAGTTGAAAACAAAGCGAATTATATTGAGAAAACATAGCATACTATTAAAGAAGAAAATGTATCTTCACTTGGGAGGAAAGCTGATGCCGTGATGCTAATTATGAAAAGGTCATTCTCTGGGTTCCACCATTATGCACCAATCCGAATGAATCAACTGAAACTGCTTGATGACAACTACTTCACCTAACTTTGCTTACAGATGATCGTTCTTACTTATCTTGCAGCGTTTGTGCAGCTAGGCCCTTCCGAGAAATCGAGTTTCCCCCTTGGTTGATTAATACCGTTAAACTCCCCGTTAATAACAAGATTTTTAATGGGGCACCCGTCACGATCATGATGGAGAGCTTCTCCGGAAAATGCAAAATAGTCCTGTCTCTCCCTCTTTGTATTTCTCTTCCATCTCTTGCCGTCCGTCACTTTATCCCCTTTCTTTGGTCTCTGAATCGGCGACTCTCTGTTCCGCGAAACATTCTCAGCTGCATCGAAAACGTCGCGATTAAAAGGACGAGCGAGGAGACGTAAAGTTGTCGAGAGGGACGAAGGGAGTCATCTTCGCCGTTTCTTCACCATCTTCTCGTTTCTTCTAGACTCTCCCCTTCCTTCATTTCCCAACCAATCTGACCTGCTCCACTTTCTTTTCTTTGCAGCTTTAATGAAAAGTTTCCTCCCGCTACCACTTAGCATTAATTGCGATGTTCATTTGAGATTCTCTCTCGGGCACCGCCCTCGCTCCCGCATCGCCGCCCCGCGACGCAGGGCAGATGCTCCCGCTGTCGAGCGGAATAATGGGCTCCGACCAGCCCGGGGGCTCACNTCGCCGCCCCGCGACGCAGGGCAGATGCTCCCGCTGTCGAGCGGAATAATGGGCTCCGACCAGCCCGGGGGCTCACGTCGAACGTGGGCAGAGGAGCAGAAAACGGCTCGGTGTTTGTGTATCTGACTGCGGCGTTGCGAGGCGTGTCGTGCGCGGGGGGGTCTGGTAACGAAGGGCAACAACGATTCCGCGGAATCACCAGCGCAAACACACCAACCCCCCTTGGACAATGTTTGGAGAGGACTGGGTCGAGTCAACTCCTCTCCTCCTCTCAACCACCAACACCCGTGACGAACGGCTCCTTTCCCTGCCGTAGAAGCTATGGTGGTGCCAAGACGTCTGTAGCAGTCAGCCACTCTCCTCTATGGAGCACATTCCGGGAGTATTGTCACGAATGATCGACGACCACCAGATGTTCTTCTGTTACTCTATTCAGTATTTATACAAAACAAATACTTGACGTGAAGTCGCATTCATTAATTGCTTGTGCATCGCAGAATTCTTTCACGTGCGCAAGGACAAATTATTTGAGTACACCCTGACAAAGGACCATTATCAGTATCAATGCCGCATAAATAGTCGGCCCGGTGGCGATATATTTCCATAAATAAAGGAACAGCACTAAAATACGGCTGATGAAAAGACAAATTTATGTCCCGGTCATAATGCCACAATAGGGAAAAACTACCTACATAGCTTACTTTTTTCAGTACGTGCAAAGGAAGGCAAATTTTTAGCAGCATAGAAGCCCTCGAATATTTGGATTCGTAACCATAAAATATTTTCTGAAATTTCGGACAATCCGCACAAACAAAGTGCCCAAAATCTAGGAGCAAATGCACTGTGGTAAAATAAAAAACTATTACATAGATTTTAATAAATTACATAAATGAGCAATTTTTCAGCAAACTGAACACAAAATATTGCAGGAATTTCTAACTGAGTCATAGTGCATATTACGAAGAACGCAACGCACTCAGGACTACCAACTTGTAGTTCTTCACTTCCTTCTCAGTCTGAAGCTTTTTGTTGCTGCTAACGGAATGCCTCACATGTATAAATAACAGCGATTGTAAAGCTCTAAAGGGACGGGTAACCGGAAATGGAAAAATGTGTTCTTTCAATAGTTATTTCCATATATATTACAATACAATACATTTTTTTATCCAGCAAAACTAAAATACTGTTTTTTTTATTTAGGTTTCTGTTAGAGGTTTAAAATTTTAATTACATATTTTGATTATTGTTAAAAAATTATATTGTTACTGAGGCATACGAGGTAGCAGTTGGCTAGGTATCATAACCGTCCGTATCGGGAGTTCTCCGTTAGTTCAGTGCTTTTGAAAGCAATATTTGAGATCTCCTCGTATTCACGTTGTGTATATTTCCAACATGTGTAAAATTTACATGGCCATGAACCTGATCACTTTTTTTCTACGTCTGTCAATGTTAAAATGTAACATTTTTATAAAAGTAACAAATTTGATCATTCCTACACTTAGAAAAAAAAAGCCAAATAAAAAATTTTATATATTACGAATGTTTGTGTGACGCTTTTAGTTTACCGCTAAGAGAGGAACTGCTTTCCCTGCGACGTTACCACCAACTCTACTGGACGCTTGCCACTCAGTGGGCCTGTAAAATACGTGCAGGTGTGAGCAGTGACAGTTTTAAAAGGTTGATTTCAAAAGAGCTCAAATAATAATAAACAGCCTACATCATACTTCAACCGGAAAATATAGAACGCTACCAAGAATAAAGCTATTTAGTAAACAATGAAGTAATCAAGGAAATATCTTGTTATCTTTTGTAGGCTGCAGTCGTAAAGATTGGCTATTCGTTGGCCATGAACATAAAATGCATCACCCAGTTAGTTATTTTACAGCATATCGTTCACACTGCTGGCAATTTTAGATGTATGTCTACAAAAGCATTTGCAAATATGTATATATTTATTTATTTATATTTATATATGTATATAGTATATATAATTTATCTACATTTGTGATGGACAGAATAGTGCAATAGGACGCTAACTTCTTCACGTGTCTTCAGACAATGTGTCGTAACCTTTAATGTAAAAATTCTCCAAATCCGTGCTTTGAAATTGTGTAAAATATTAATATTAAAATCATATTACATTAGCTAAGCAGTGCAAATTATGCTTGTTAAAATGTTATGGTAAAAGTAAATTTAAATCTTAAATATTATATTCGTCTTGCTGTAACTACATTCAATTAATTAAATTTTAAATGATTAAGAGATTATCAACGCAGTGAGAGCGCAAAATTAATTACGCAGTCAAAGCTGCATGGTTACATGATAAAATTACAGTTTACTCAAAAACAGTTTTATCCCAGATGTTAACATGGTTTGAATAGCTTCCCACTTAGAAACAACCCTGAAGCAAGTGTAAAGCTACATGATTAGTATTTTATCTCCTAGTTACTTTTACGGTCCATTTTTGAACTTTTACAATTTCGTTCCACTATGTTAAGATTTATTGCCTACTTGACATCACTGAGACAGTGCAAGTTTAATTTAGCATGTATACCATTTCCTGAGAAACTCCTGACATTAAGCGGATTGTATTATCAGATAATCATACATTATGTAAATATTAAATTATCACTTCGTCCGTTTGATTATTTTCTTTAAGTAATATTTCAGATTGTAACTTCCTTGGCGTAAGGCTTGGCGTACGAGACTACTATATGAGGGCTCCTGGGTTAGATTCCCGGATAAGGCAGCAGTATATGTTGGAGTGAGCTTGAGTCAATGAATGGGTATGGAACTTGTGGGGGGAGGGGGGAGTATGCATTAACAATTCAGAATGTAACATAAGTAGAAAACTGAACTAGTGATGTTCATTAATATGTAGTCCTCATTTCGTGGTATTTTGTGTTAAAGGTTCCAAGTACCAGTCTAACCTGAACGAGATAGATAAGTCTGAGCAGAAGTCTCCAGACTCGACGGGAAAAGGCGTACACTACGAATGGCCGCAAGGAGACCGTGGATGTGAGTATTGCAGTTGCTCGTTCTAACAAAGCCTCACTTACACACTTAAGTTTAAGCAGTACATTTCAAAAGTTTTCTCTTTTTTACATTTTTTTAAAATGGAAAGTAGCAAAAATAATCTGATCTTACCGAAAACACCGTAAAGAAAACCGCACAACCCATCTAATTGCATTGTGGTGTTTATCTTGAATGCAGAAACGCAAAATTCAGTCGAGGTTTCAAGTTGTTGAACCCAAACTTGGCTAGAAATGAAACCTGTCCTCCAAAGACTTAAGATAGAAATAAATGTTTGCAGAGGAAACACAAAGTACGCAAAAGATTGATGTTGTATTCATTATAATATGGGACCAATGTTCATTTCAGCCAAATTACCAAATTGCACCATTCATTAAATTTTCATGAAATCTATTATGAGGAAGAAGGAAGTTAGAGTTTAAGAGCTGTTGCCTGGGATCTTAACCAAACATCTCATAAGTATTGTATGGGAAAGTAGTAGTAATATCATAGAATGCAAATAAATGTTTTTTCTGGTTAATCGGTGAAGTATCAATAGTTCGTTCTCAAAATTACACACACATACAAACGTGTCTCACCATAGATGCAAGATCATGAACCCTTGCACCGTAAGCCAACGTGAAATAGCAATAACGATGCAAAACACTTATACAACACAACACTCCCATGCGTAGCAGTTTGGGATCTAACTGCACGTTAACCACGTTACTGAATAAGCTCGGTACANACAATCCGCACAAACAAAGTGCCCAAAATCTAGGAGCAAATGCACTGTGGTAAAATAAAAAACTATTACATAGATTTTAATAAATTACATAAATGAGCAATTTTTCAGCAAACTGAACACAAAATATTGCAGGAATTTCTAACTGAGTCATAGTGCATATTACGAAGAACGCAACGCACTCAGGACTACCAACTTGTAGTTCTTCACTTCCTTCTCAGTCTGAAGCTTTTTGTTGCTGCTAACGGAATGCCTCACATGTATAAATAACACCGATTGTAAAGCTCTAAAGGGACGGGTAACCGGAAATGGAAAAATGTGTTCTTTCAATAGTTATTTCCANATAACAGCGATTGTAAAGCTCTAAAGGGACGGGTAACCGGAAATGGAAAAATGTGTTCTTTCAATAGTTATTTCCATATATATTACAATACAATACATTTTTTTATCCAGCAAAACTAAAATACTGTTTTTTTGATTTAGGTTTCTGTTAGAGGTTTAAAATTTTAATTACATATTTTGATTATTGTTAAAAAATTATATTGTTACTGAGGCATACGAGGTAGCAGTTGGCTAGGTATCATAACCGTCCGTATCGGGAGTTCTCCGTTAGTTCAGCACTTTTGAAAGCAATATTTGAGATCTCCTCGTATTCACGTTGTGTATATTTCCAACATGTGTAAAATTTACATGGCCATGAACCTGATCACTTTTTTCATACGTCTGTCAATGTTAAAATGTAACATTTTTATAAAAGTAACAAATTTGATCATTCCTACACTTAGAAAAAAAAAGCCAAATAAATTATTTTATATATTACGAATGCTTGTGTGCCGCTTTTAGTTTACCGCTAAGACAGGAACTGCTTTCCCTGCGACGTTACCACCAACTCTACTGGACGCTTGCCACTCAGTGGGCCTGTAAAATACGTGCAGGTATGAGCAGTGACAGTTTTAAAAGGTTGATTTCAAAAGTGCTCAAATAATAATAAACAGCCTACATCATACTTCAACCGGAAAATATAGAACGCTACCAAGAATAAAGCTTTTAAGTAAACAATGAAGTAATCAAGGAAATATCTTGTTATCTTTTGTAGGCTGCAGTCGTGAAGATTGGCTATTCGTTGGCCATGAACATAAAATGCATCACCCAGTTAGTTATTTTACAGCATATCGTTCACACTGCTGGCAATTTTAGATGTATGTCTACAAAAGCATTTGCAAATATATATATATATTTATTTATATTTATATATGTATATAGTATATATAATTTATCTACATTTGTGATGGACAGAATAGTGCAATAGGACGCTAACTTCTTCACCTTTAATGTAAAATTTCTCCAAATCCGTGCTTTGAAATTGTGTAAAATATTAATATTAAAATCATATTACATTAGCTAAGCAGTGCAAATTATGCTTGTTAAAATGTTATGGTAAAAGTAAATTTAAATCTTAAATATTATATTCGTCTTGCTGTAACTACATTCAATTAATTAAATTTTAAATGATTAAGAGATTATCAACGCAGTGAGAGCGCAAAATTAATTACGCAGTCAAAGCTGCATGGTTACATGATAAAATTACAGTTTACTCAAAAACAGTTTTATCCCAGATGTTAACATGGTTTGAATAGCTTCCCACTTAGAAACAACCCTGAAGCAAGTGTAAAGCTACATGATTAGTATTTTATCTCCTAGTTACTTTTCCGGTCCATTTTTGAACTTTNACGGTCCTTTTTTGAACTGTTACAATTTTGTTCCACTATGTTAAGATTTATTGCCTACTTGACATCACTGAGACAGTGCAAGTTTAATTTAGCATGTATACCATTTCCTGAGAAACTCCTGACATTAAGCGGATTGTATTATCAGATAATCATACATTATATAAATATTAAATTATCACTTCGCCCGTTTGATTATTTTCTTTAAGTAATATTTCAGATTGTAACTTCCTTGGCGTAAGGCTTGGCGTACGAGACTACTATATGAGGGCTCCTGGGTTAGATTCCCGGATAAGGCAGCAGTATATGTTGGAGTGAGCTTGAATGGGTATGGAACTTGAGAGGGGAGGGGGGAGTATGCATTAACAATTCAAAATGTAACATAAGTAGAAAACTGAACTAGCGATGTTCATTAAGATGTAGTCCTCATTTTGTGGTATTTTGTGTTGAAGGTTCCAAGTACCAGTCTAACCTGAACGAGATAGATAAGTCTGAGCAGAAGTCTCCAGACTCGACGGGAAAAGGCGTACACTACGAATGGCCGCAAGGAGACCGTGGATGTGAGTATTGCAGTTGCTCGTTCTAACAAAGCCTCACTTACACACTTAAGTTTAAGCAGTACATTTCAAAAGTTT
This sequence comes from Clitarchus hookeri, assembly GCA_002778355.1. Taxonomy (NCBI): domain Eukaryota; kingdom Metazoa; phylum Arthropoda; class Insecta; order Phasmatodea; family Phasmatidae; genus Clitarchus; species Clitarchus hookeri. Next base: position 900,606 of record NQII01001306.1, read on the forward strand.
TCTCTTTTTTACATTTTTTTAAAATGGAAAGTAGCAAAAATAATCTGATCTTACCGAAAACACCGTAAAGAAAACCGCACAACCCATCTAATTGCATTGTGGTGTTTATCTTGAATGCAGAAACGCAAAATTCAGTCGAGGTTTCAAGTTGTTGAACCCAAACTTGGCTAGAAATGAAACCTGTCCTCCAAAGACTTAAGATAGAAATAAATGTTTGCAGAGGAAACACAAAGTACGGAAAAGATTGATGTTGTATTCATTATAATATGGGACCAATGTTCATTTCAGCCAAATTACCAAATTGCACCATTAATTAAATTTTCATGAAATCTATTATGAGGAAGAAGGAAGTTAGAGTTAAAGAGCTGTTGCCCGGGATCTTAACCAAACATCTCATAAGTATTGTATGGGAAAGTAGTAGTAATATCATAGAATGTAAATAAATGTTTTTTCTGGTTAATCGGTGAAGTATAAATAGTTCGTTCTCAAAATTACACACACATACAAACGTGTCTCACCATAGATGCAAGATCATGAACCCTTGCACCGTAAGCCAACGTGAAACAGCAATAGCGATGCAAAACACTTAGACAACACAACACTCCCATGCGTAGCAGTTTGGGATCTAACTGCACGTTAACCACGTTACTGAATAAGCTCGGTACATCGATGAGTTGTAACGCTAAGTATGATAAAACACAAAAGGGTATACACTGTTCCCATGATGTCGTTGAGAGCGTGCGTTTGATACATTCACTTTGTAGAAAGTACCAGCCGCCAATATAGGCTATTGTTACTGTTTACTTACGAAATATCTGTAATCGTGACCTAGAATTGAAAACTGTTATTTTTACAAAATNGTAAACTGTTTACTTACGAAATATCTGTAATCGTGACCAAGAATTGAAAACTGTTATTTTTAGAAAATAATTATTGAAATCATATCTTGTACCATAAATTCAAACCTATACTTAGTTCTTTAGCTTCCTCGGATGGGACAAACTTGATCAGCTGTATTATCCTTATTTAACTAAAGTAATGAACTTCAGTCATTTATAGGTCTATAAACATCTACGGCGCCGAGACTCCTCCAGAACGCCATCATCCTTTCGATGTTTTATCTACTTAAAACTGTATCAACGGAACAAAAAAATATAGTTTATGTGTGGATACCATGACATGGAGAACTTATTGTGTGTTGCATATTCCAAAATTTAAAATAAGCTGAAATTACATTTTTATTACTTTTAAAAGACTCTATCTACAGTTACGTGATTTTTATAGAAAATTCGCAAATTAAAATGTTCAATAATAAGATAGGCCTTCTGGATTTCCAGAACTCATCCAAATCTTCTTGATGTTCCAGCCCAAGATTTATACAGCCAGTCAGAATAACCAGCTGAAAAATAAGAACATGCACATCAGTTAAATATATTATTAACTTTATATCACGGTTGGAATGCGTTTAAGCTTCCTTTGCGGCATGGCACAGATTACGTTCACAATCATTTTAATGGAAATGTATACAACGACGGGAATGCGGATTGTCTAAACGCTCAGAATTATAGGCGACAAAATATTTTACTAATGTTTGCCATGAGTAAATGTGTTTTAATAATTTATTCGTATTTGATGGCGTGTTTCCCCACACCTTTAGCTACAAGATTCAGGNAAATAATGTATTCGTATTTGATGGCGTGTTTCCCCACACCTTTAGCTACAAGATTCAGGAATTGTGCAATTTTATATTCCGATTNATGCGGATTGTCTAAACGCTCAGAATTATAGGCGACAAAATATTTTACTAATGTTTGCCATGAGTAAATGTGTTTTAATAATTTATTCGTATTTGATGGCGTGTTTCCCCACACCTTTAGCTACAAGATTCAGGAATTGTGCAATTTTATATTCCGATTTGCCCAGCCCAATATCACCGGGCCCAAGGTATTGTTGCAAGATATGTCCGTCATGAATTATGTATATCAGAAGGATAACTTCGGTCCAATACGTACCGTTACGTCCACTCGAAGAAAATTAACTTTCGGACTCCCCCCACCCAAGACCTTCTTCCCTCCGTGGAAAACCGTAGAATTCTCAAAGGACAAGCTGTCCTCCCCAGCTTGTCTGAAGAGGATCACAAGGATATGAGCGATGTTGTTACGGTCCTGCGATCTCCTATCATCCGATAAATAAAATAACGCGAAACCGTCTCCTGGGACTTCCGNCTGAAGAGGATCACAAGGATATGAGCGATGTTGTTACGGTCCTGCGATCTCCTATCATCCGATAAATAAAATAACGCGAAACCGTCTCCTGGGACTTCCGAGGCCATCTTCGACTTCTGACAGCACGGCGAAGAGACGCGCACTTCTCATTTCTTCCCCTGTTCTTTATCCCTTGTTTCCCCTCCTCCCTGCGCACCACATTTCCTTTCTTCCCAAATCTCAATCTCCATATACATGCTGGTCCTGGAGACACCCCTCCTTTCCTCCCTACATCCACCAAACATCCCCCTCTTGTGTGTGTGTGTGCGTGGGTTTCCTTTCCTCTACTGCCAAGCATACATACTTCACTCATCCTTTCTTTGCCTGTCTGACTCCATTTTCTCCCGAGTTCTTCTCCATCCTTGACTAGTTCCTTCCTCCCTTCTTCCCCTTCAATATTGTCTGTACCAGGAGAAGATGAGCAGCGAGGGAGGAGGGCAGATCCCGCGGGAACATAGCATCAGATCGGCGGGATCGATGTCGGACGAAGCGTAGCCACGGCATTTCACCACGAGCACCAGAGAAACATCCGTCTTGATGCTGGCGAATTGCCAATCCGCGGATCACGACCTCTGGCCAAGCTTTCGCTTCAGTCATTCGCTTAGTCTGATGCCGTGCGCTGGGTAATGAAAGCCCAACTACTCGCGTCTACACAAACTCTGTGGTGGAGATCACGAACATTGAACTCGTACAAAACTTTGGGTACTATTTACACACGAGATGCTCTTTGTTTCTACTCGAACGCAACACGAGACACTCTGTTTGTAGTGTCTAGTGAAAAATATGTCCAACCAATTTCTCGGTACAATTAAATTTATAATATTATATGTGGTTTGGACTTTCCTCAGAAAGTTTGTGATTAGCTAATCCACACATCGTTTCGAGAATAAACATTACTGATTTCCAACGGTTTCAAAATATCTTTATGAATTAATTCTCGTATCAAAATTATCAGGGTCAACACGTCATTGGTACATGTGTCCTTAGTATGTCCAGCANTTTATGAATTAATTCTCGTATCAAAATTATCAGGGTCAACACGTCATTGGTACATGTGTCCTTAGTATGTCCAGCAGGCTGTTAGTAAGGCTAGATGATTAGATTCCAAAAAAACTTTTATTCTAATGATCTGAATATATGAATCATCATAATATGATGACAATAAAATCGCGTTATTTATTTTAAATACACGTGACTCTAATTAGAGTAAACTGTAAGGTTTCGTATAAACTTTTCTCATAATAAATAAATCCGAGTGGATGTCAGCTTAAAACATCAAACCACATGGTTCCGATGGGAAACAAATTTCTCGTTGACGTGTCTGCTTCATGAAGCCTTTCAAGTACACCGAGCCAACCGCTGTACACTTCTTGGGCTGTCGAGAAGAAAAATCGTTCTGTAAACATATGGAAGAAAAATTGAAACCTCAGCAAAATTAATTTTGTCACTCGTCGATTGCAGGATATTTACAGTATCTGTACACTTTCTAAATTAAACCTTCGAAAAATCACCCCTTGTACGATATGTTTGGTTGTTTTCTAGATAAATCATCCTGTTGCACTAGCGTTTTTATCATTTCCTTGATATTAACTTAACTTAATTTTTGTTTACATGAAACTTTCAAATATTTGTTTATGAATTACCATGGAATATTTTTATTATTTCATAGTCAATGTTTATTTAAAAATAAAATATATATGCTGATAATGGCTAATTAAAAAAATTAATTTGTAAAATTTTAATAAATTAATATTAATTTGTTTTGTAAACATTTTAACCACAATATTTTGGTTTTCAGGACTGCAGTGCTCGCAACACACCTTATTGATACGTATAAAAATATTCATTCTTAATGAAGTGCCCAGCGCACAAACACGAGGCTTTGGCGTTTTTTAACTTCGTTTATACATGGCGGAAGGGTACGTAGTAGGTAGCCCAAAAGTAGAGCGTTATCAGGGGTTCGTTAAAGTTATAAGTAACATATAATAGACACATCGGCCTTCACGCACGCCCCCGGCAGATCCGTGTTGGGACTTTCGTATTTGGGAAACGAGCGGGCGTTACAGCTCATTCATGTGATTTATCGAGGCACTAACGTTTTCCATATCTACTGCATTTGGTTGCCTGTAAACCACACTTTATCTTACTTTCTCCACTCCAGGCGTACAGGAAACGTCAGGCATTGTCCTTCAGCTACATACCCGCTATCTAGGCTTCATCCATTTTCTGGCCGTTAGTTCAATTTCGAAATGTTAAAATAAGTTTTTCGCATAGCACAGCACAAATAATATCACTAAACGTTTTACCGAAACTATTTATTTTGCTTTCTGTTTTTCAGTGCATGTAAGCGTAAGAGTGAGACAATTTGTAAACTACTCACTTCACCAGTTTTCCAGTTTGCTTGACCGGCGCATGAAGGAAGTGATCAAGCTTATGACAAACTTAAGCAGGGCTTTCTAAGTGCTCAGGTTACCGTAAAGAGCACAAGATAAGTTGTTAGTAAAGCGAATGTGGTATTAATATTCCAGTTATTATTCGTACGCGCATAAAAATCGGATGCAAATAAATCAAATCAGTGCCTACAGAAGTAAGCTTTGCATTTTTAAATAAGAAGTTAACACTACATCTTTGCCAACTTCACGTGGAGCATACCAGGCTGTGTGCAACTTAAAATATCTGCAGTAAGGGTAAACGAATTTTCAAAAATGGTCTTATAAAAGTCCTTAATCCGTTCAGTCCTCATCTCCATAATAGATGACAATGCTGCATATAAATAAAATTGACTGTTGGCACTGTACNTTATGAATTAATTCTCGTATCAAAATTATCAGGGTCAACACGTCATTGGTACATGTGTCCTTAGTATGTCCAGCACGCTGTTAGTAAGGCTAAATGATTAGATTCCAAAAAAAACTTTTATTCTAATGATCTGAATATATGAATCATCATAATATGATGACAATAAAATCACGTTATTTATTTTAAAAACACGTGACTCTAATTAGAGTAAACTGTAAGGTTTCGTATAAACTTTTTTCATAATAAATAATTCCGAGTGGATATCAGCTTAAAACATCAAACCACATGGTTCCGATGGGAAACAAATTTCTCGTTGACGTGTCTGCTTCATGAAGCATTTCAAGTACACCGAGCCAACCGCTGTACACTTATTGGGCTGTCGAGAAGAAAAATCGTTCTGTAAACATATGGAAGAAAAATTGAAACCTCAGCAAAATTAATTTTGTCACTCGTCGATTGCAGGATATTTACAGTATCTGTACACTTTCTAAATTAAACCTTCGAAAAATCACCCCTTGTATGATATGTTTGGTTGTTTTCTAGATAACTCATCCTGTTGCACCTGCGTTTTTATCATTTCCTTGATATTAACTTAACTTAATTTTTGTTTACATGAAACTTTCAAATTTTTGTTTATGAATTACCATGGAATATTTTTATTATTTCATAGTCAATGTTTATTTTAAAATAAAATAGATATGCGGATAATGGCTAATTAAAAAAATTAATTAGTAAAATTTTAATAAATTAATATTAATTTGTTTTGTAAACATTTTAACCACAATATTTTGGTTTTCTGGACTGCAGTGCTCGCAACACACCTTATTGATACGTATAAAAATATTCATTCTTAATGAAGTGCCCAGCGCACAAACACGAGGCTTTGGCGTTTTTTAACTTCGTTTATACATGGCGGAAGGGTACGTAGTAGGTAGCCCAAAAGTAGAGCGTTATCAGGGGTTCGTTAAAGTTATAAGTAACATATAATAGACACATCGGCCTTCACGCACGCCCCCGGCAGATCCGTGTTGGGACTTTCGTATTTGGGAAACGAGCGGGCGTTACAGCTCATTCATGTGATTTATCGAGGCACTAACGTTTTCCATATCTACTGCATTTGGTTGCCTGTAAACCACACTTTATCTTACTTTCCCCACTCCAGGCGTACAGGAAACGTCAGGCATTGTCCGTCAGCTACATACCCGCTATCTAGGCTTCATCCATTTTCTGGCCGTTAGTTCAATTTCGAAATGTTAAAATAAGTTTTTCGCATAGCACAGCACAAATAATATCACTAAACGTTTTACCGAAACTATTTATTTTGCTTTCTGTTTTTCAGTGCATGTAAGCGTAAGAGTGAGACAATTTGTAAACTACTCACTTCACCAGTTTTCCAGTTTGCTTGACCGGCGCATGAAGGAAGTGATCAAGCCTATGACAAACTTAAGCAGGGCTTTCTAAGTGCTCAGGTTACCGTAAAGAGCACAAGATAAGTTGTTAGTAAAGCGAATGTGGTATTAATATTCCAGTTATTATTCGTACGCGCATAAAAATCGGATGCAAATAAATCAAATCAGTGCCTACAGAAGTAAGCTTTGCATTTTTAAATAAGAAGTTAACACTACATCTTTGCCAACTTCACGTGGAGCATACCAGGCTGTGTGCAACTTAAAATATCTGCAGTTAGGGTAAACGAATTTTCAAAAATGGTCTTATAAAAGTGCTTAATCCGTTCAGTCCTCATCTCCATAATAGATGACAATGCTGCATATAAATAAAATTGACTGTTGGCACTGTACNCTTAATCCGTTCAGTCCTCATCTCCATAATAGATGACAATGCTGCATATAAATAAAATTGACTGTTGGCACTGTACACAACAAAGAATCAGTGGCCGCTGTTTTTAGCATTTTTCTTGAAAGAACTCTTATCTATTGAAGTTTCTGCACCTTTCATTTGCGAATGGATAATGCCAACAATAACTAACACCTAGTACGTTGTTCACTGGTTGTGAGAAGCATCTAGATACAAGTACAGTAGCCATAAAAAACTAGATTGCAACATATGAGTTGGAAAATAAATTCGTGAATGAATGGGTTAAGAGTTCTCCCTCCTGCAGCTATTTCCCACATTCAAGGCCTCATAAATCGTAAGTTCTAAGGCTGACTCTTACTTACCATCCAATCACCTCAGCGCCTCTACGCGTAAAAGTGCAGTATTTCTGTCGGCGACTCGTTTGAACGTAACTTTAGGCTGTGACCTTATAATTCTTGGGCACGCCGATAAAAATGAAAGTATGAAGCGTGTCTAAAGACAACAATAATATTTTTATACAGAAAAGTTTGCAGCTAAAAAGTATGCTGACCTATTTAGACATTTTTGCCTCCCTCCCCACATCTCCAATAAAAAAAATTTATCTATTTGAACTGAGAAGCTGAAACTGGTCTTTGACAACAAAAAGCTTCTTAAAATACTTTTTGTGTCCGGACAACACAACAAAACATTCAACCAATTTTAATAATATATTTTCTACAAAAAATCTGCAGTAGAATTGGTATGTTCGGGTATAATGAATTTTAAAAGGGACACAGAGGGAACAGGGAAATAGGTGCTAGGCGCCGACCGGCCACCATGTTGTGACGTCACACGACCACCATGCTAGAACCGGGTGACCTTGAGCCATGACCTTGACCCTGTGCTCGGGACCTTGGACCGCCTTGAAACATAAAAACCAAACAAATATAAAAATTCGAAAAAAAATCTAAAAGAAATATAAAAATTTATACAAATTTTGTTAAAAAACAACATTAATGTACAGAAAAAATATTAAAAATATTATTTAAAAATTGTATTTAAAAAACTTATTTTTTGAACGTTCCCACACTACCACGTCTAGCAGACGACTGACCCTCCTTCAATCAATCATATTTTCTTAATATTTCCCTTCCCTATTAATCTTTCCCATTGGTTATATAGTCGGCAGGCCTCCAACCATATCGCCATTGCTCATTCTGTCGTATACAACTCGTTTTTTTTTGTATGTAATTTGTTATCATTTTTAACACCTAAGTGCCCATACTGAATTAATTGACGACTTAAGCACCAGGAACTGCTAATTTTTTGATTTCGATACCAGAAGAGCTATCAGCACACGCCCACTTTGTTGATTCAGCCACCAGCCGAGCCATCTACACACACTATTTTTTAGGCATAGGAAAAACTGTATTTTTCATCCTGTATAAAAAAATCATTTTTTGAATTAGGAGTTTACCTACATGCATGATGCGGGACTTTGACGACCTGCTAATTTATTAAATCTAATTTTTTTATTCTATATTAAAGTTGTTTAATTTTAAAATGATNGGGACTTTGACGACCTGCTAATTTATTAAATCTAATTTTTTTATTCTATATTAAAGTTGTTTAATTTTAAAATGATTTTTAAAATCAATTACATAATCGTACATATAGTACAATGATGGTTTATACAATAATTTTTAATTACATGTATTTTGNTTTTAAAATCAATTACATAATCGTACATATAGTACAATGATGGTTTATACAATAATTTTTAATTACATGTATTTTGTGGAATTTAAATTTAAATTTTATTCTGAAAAAATTGGTGAATCTATTTATATAAATAAAAATCAATTGCCACATGTATGACGGAGCATCACTTGAGAACGGTAAGACCGACTTGCCTGATTTATTTTTTATTGTGTTCTTAATTGTCGAGAGAAGGTTTGTGTGAAAGAAAATGTTTGGAAAATCCACGGGAAAAGTCGGAAATTTGGATGATATTTTTATATGAAATCTTTATGTTAAAGAATTTCATTACGTGAAATGAGGAACAGTTTGAAAGTTCTGCTGTCACATGTTTTTAGAACAAAAAAAGGTGTGACATTTGCGAAGTGATTTCATTATATTTTCTTTGTTGAACGAAAAATAATATTGTGTTATCGGTGGTGTGTTGAAAAGGTTATTTTGATGTCTTTGGAAAAATGCCACCAATAAGGCGTCGAAATATCTGTCAGTTTGAGAGTTCTGCTGTCACATGTTTTTTGCAAAGTGATTTCATTATATTTTCTTTGTTTAACGAAAAAGAATATTGTGTTATCGGTGGTGTGTTGAAAAAATTTATTTCTTATTTGATTTTATATGTTGTTTATTGACAAAATTTGCCCTTTAAAGAATTAATAAAATGACGAGTAATAATTGAAATATGCATCCCACCACTCAATAGCGCTCTTTTACAGTAGTAGACAGTAAGTAGTGAAACAGTAGAGGAAACTGAAAATAAATAAACAAGATTAGTTAGAGAACAGCGGGGGAAAAACTCACTAAAACACCCAAATTATAATAACGATGGTATAGAGAAAAGGAAGCATGGAACAGTAAGGAAATTAACCAGCCTATGTCTTAACAAGTGGGGGGGGGGGAATAAAAACCCCCGCAACATTCAGAAAATAGCGGAAAACCGCCAGTTAAGGAACGAGGAAGGGAATAACTATAGTAAAGGAAAGAAACAAGGAATGTGGACAAAACTGAGTTAATGTTGTCCACTGCGGGGCTAAGGCACCCGCACAACCATAGGCGTATATGTAAAGAAGATACCCTGGTCCACCAATTAGGAAAGGGATTAGAAAAGAATGATACCAAAATAAAACTATAATTAAAGGACCTAAAACTGATGTAAACATAAATTGCGGGGCTAATGCGCCCGCACAACCATAGCTGTGTATGTTGAAATAAAAAATAAAATAAATTACGGATATAAGTACCCAAAGAAAGAAAAAGGAGGGCAAACGGGAAAGGAAACTTAGGAAGGCAGGGAGTCACCCCAAAATTACATAAAAATCGGGTTTTACAACGGCTACGGTGAAAGGCGGAGTATATTATAAGCAATGGAGGAATCAGCTGAGAAGCTCAGTTTGAAAAGGGTTAAGGTGAAAGGTGGATCATCTCAGCTAGCTTCTACGCCACGTAATTCAAGGCCAGTTACTTTGAAGTGGAGTGGATATTGCCCGGCAATGGTTTCTCATCATCGATTTCTTCTAATAATGATACGTCTCCTGTTTTGCCAGCGCCATCAATTTCTTCAACTGTGATGCCTACATAAAGAGTAGTATCTAATTCCACCAGTGCAGTACCATAGTTTCAGGTTGGTAACGGTGTCATCGACTTCTTCAGCTGTAACACCTACATCACTTCCAGCATCTACTGCCACCAGTGCACTGCAATCATCTACATATGGTACAGTACCAGCGACTTCTTTAACTATTAAGCTTATGGAATCTTCAATGAAGCCATCGAACTGTTGGGCTGAGGTACATAGAACACCATTGCCGGCAATACCTGCTTCTTTAGCACCAGCACCTACATCTCCAACAGGCCCGTCCGAGTCTTCGCCTGAACAAGTACGTCGTCATCAGGGTCACTTTCGTGATAAGACATTTGCTTGCGGCCGCAATACACGGCGATATGAGCGCTTTAACTGTGCCAAAAATCTCTGTAACATGTGATATTTGTGTGACAGTTGCGGTAAGCAGTTCAGTTGTAGACATGAACAGACCTGTAAATGTGAAGTGCATTTCTCATCTGTACCTCGGCACCAGGTTTGCTGCAAGCAGGTATCTTGTGACTTGGCTACATGTCCTCAAAAGTGCAGTTACCTACAAAACCTACCATGCACAGTATTTCAGTGTAATAAATGTCACGCTATTTCCGCACTAGGACAATACGGGTGAGAGTTGCGAGATGCATAAAAGACTGTAAACTACATTGATGTTTCTTATATTATGATTCATATATATCGGATAATATTGTAATTTTATTGGATGATATGAGTGACTGTTCTAATTTAACTGAATAAAAAATGCCGTTGAATAAAATTATGTTTTAATTCATATTCACCAATTTTTCAGAATAAAATAAAAATTCAAAATGCACAAAAGTAAAATACATGTAATTTAAAATTATTGTATAAACTATCATTGTTTTATATGTACGATTATATAATTTATTTAAAAATACGGTTTAAAATTGAATAACTTTAATATTGAATAAAAAATTAAGATTTAATAAATTAACAGGTCGTCAAAGCCCCGCATCATGCATGTAGGTAAACTCCTAATAAGAAAAATGAATTTTTAAATAGGATGAAAACTACAGATTTTCCTAAGCCTAAAAATATGTTTGTGTCGACAGCTCGCCTGGTGGCTGAATCGACAAAGTGGGCGTTAGCTAACATCTCACCTGGTGCCGAAAAAAAAATCAGCACTGACTGTTGGGTAAATTTGTAATTAATACACTAATGCATCTAGTTTTAAGTTAAAAATAAATGACATACAAAAAACCAAAATGGCTGCACACGATGTAATGAGCATTGCTGAGTGAGGCGGAGTCCTGCCGAATAAATATCGGACGAGAAACTTTGGTAGGAAAGGGAAATATTGTGATTGATTGGAGGAGGTTCAGGCGTCTGTTGAACGTGCTGTTGTGGAAACCTCCGTAAATGTAAGTATTTTAATAAATTGTTTGATGATGATTTTTAATAATTTCCATAATTATTTAATAATAGTTATTTTAGAATTTTTATAAAATTGTGCTAATATTTAGTGACAATTTTTTTTGGATCAAGGTCACCGGGTATAATTCAAAGATCAAGTTCATGATAATTTGGATTTAATATTGTGGTTGTGTGATGTCTCAACATGGCGGCCGATCGGCCTTTGGCGCCTGCTTCCCTGATCGTTCTGTGTCGCATTTAAAATACATTATGCCCGAATATATCAAATCATTTTATCTGGAATGAACTTCAAGCGCCTACATGTCTGAGTCTCTTAATTTTCGGTAACTATAGAATCAGCTAGATCGTGTTGCTTGCTTTATTTCCGTGTAACCACACGACGTAAGACCCACGAGAGCGCAGTTATCGTGAAGGCAGCTGAAGATTGCTCCTTCGCCGACACATGGTATCGAAACTTCCTCCCTCCCTCCTCGCAAGAAAGAAGCCTTTCACCGCGGCGTCATTTTCTCGCTTGGTTTCCATCACAATGGAGGGAGGAGAAAAAGACGCGAATGGAAACCCAGCAGTGAGAATGTTGCCCCCCC